>LPNX010046773.1:235447-270794 GCA_001517045.1 Pseudotsuga menziesii
CAGATCAATATACAATAGATGCTATGTTTTGAATAAGTGCTTACAAAATTTACTCTAGGCATATAATCATGCCACTAGAAATAATTGAATGGGATAAGTTATCCAAGGTATTGATTTATCGACTGTTGATTCTTGAAGTGTATCTGTGGTTTCGCTTGTCAAACCAAGCATAAAACAACATAAATTGAAAATTACAATAAGTCGCTCTACCACCATTCAAGTGGGCTATATCATAGAAGTTGCAGGTATTACGATATTATTTGCAATGGAAAGTGTTAACACCATATCTATCCTGCAAAGGCACTAGGTTCTAGGCTCTAGCTTCTATTGAGATGTATTATTTGCAATTACAAGATTTAGTTCCAGAAGAAAATGTTAAATGGATTGATACGATCAATGGACTAGTGGATGCTACAAGGGATTTTAGTAGTGAAGAATCAGGGTTTGAAAATTTATTAGTGTATATGTGAAAATATCCTCAAATTTGAGATCTGAATTAATAAATTAAATGTTGCTACAAACTTTCAAATGATATGTCTTTTCCAACCAGCAACCAAGATTTGTGACAGCAAAATGTTTTAACCTTTAGTTAGATTTGAAATAAGGTACACATGAGGCTAAAACTAGGGAAGTTCTAGGAATTTCACTTATTAATCTGAAGTTTTCAACCCTACAAATCAACCTTTTAATTCTGTTTTAGACTAGGTTTAATCAGCGCTACATAGCAGAATTTTAGAAGGTAACTCCCAACCACAAAGTGGAGCAAACCTACCATGCGATTTGATGTTTTAGGCTAAGTTACCGTGTTCGGCAATTTTTCGACTTCAAGTTCAAAAATCACCGATTTTTTACCCATGTTGAATTTATTCGATGAAGTTCGGCGATTAGAAACGGCATTTCGAATTTAATCGGGTGGCGAATATGTAGGCGATTTAATTTGGCGAAGATTCATCCTAAATTCGCCATAAATTCGGCGAATTTAAAAAATCGTGTGAAAATATTTTTATTAAATCGGTTTGGGGTTTGGCTTTAACGAAAACCCTAAAGAGCTTAGAGCACTTCCTCGGCGACATTTTTTCTCCTTGGGTTTACATTGCTCCGAGCCTCCGGCAATTTTATCAATTCGTGGAGGCCGACTATTTACATTGTTCCTACGTGGTCGGGTTTTACAGTGGAGGCCGACTGGGTTTGCAACTTTGTAGTGATTCAAAGTGTTCATTGTTTGGATTTGAAGTGATTCGGGTTTATAGAGGAGGTCGACGGACCTTGGATGAAGGCTTCAGCAACGGAGGATGAAGGCCCTTGGACGGAGGCTAGTGAATCGTGATTCGTGATCGAGGCAGGCTATAGCAATCATGATTCGTGAGCAATAGTGATCCTCTCCCAATCATCAATCAGAGGCTTGTGAATCATGAGCAGGACAACAATTGTGATCCTCTCCTGTTGCTCACTGCTCACACTGCACAGTTCATTGGTTCAGTGGGACAGTCGATCGACGTTAGTACGAGGCTCGAGCAGGTTGCCCTCCTAAGTTCTAAACTTCTAACTGCCAATTTTTGGATTCGAAGGACTATTTTTTGTCCATATCATATAGCCTGGTATAGCATATAACTTCTAAGGTATAGATTTTTTTGTCCATATCATATAAATTCTAAGGTATAGCATTAGGTATAGGATTAGTTTTTGAGTTTTTAGCATTTAGTAGTGCTTTTTTTTTCTTTTAAAAAGAAACTGAAATACTCATGGGCCTGCAAGCTGCAATGAGTCACACCAGTTGGTAGTATCTCCTTGAAATTTGAAGTTGAAGGTTGACTGTGGGAGTCATGGACGTGGAGGTTGACTGTGGACTTCCAAGTTCCAGGTTCCAAATTCAATTATTATTTTATAGATTTACAATTTATAGATTTTAAAGATTTACAATTTAAATTTGAGACTAAGATCCTTTGTGCTACGTGCAGTGTCCATTGTCTATAGGCTGTTACACACTACAGAAAGGATCATTTACCTTATAAAATTATCAATTAATAGATTTATCATTTACCTTATAAAATTAAAATTTTATCCTTTTAATTTATAACTTGTTAGTAAATTGTACGAAATTAAATAATCCATTAAATACATATTTGGCGACTAGTTATGCAAAAAATTTGATCAAATGGCACCCCATAAATCTTCTGCAGAGGCATGGAAATATGTCAAGAAGGAAAGATTATATGTTACATGTCTACTATGTGGGCACACGTTTTGTGGTTCCTTAACTCGGGTAGTGGATCACCTTCCTGGCGTTAGTAATGGTAGTGGAGGTGGAGTGGAAGGATGTAAAGCAATATTGGATGAACAGAAAGTGGCAGTACAACAAGATTATGAAAAATCAAAAGCAGAAAATGGAAAAAAGGAAGTAAAAAGGAAAATAATTCTAAGGGAGATTGATGTGTCTTCTTCACCTGAAATTGCTTCTCACACCTCAAAATTTGGTGGCTCAAGTTCCACCCCAATAGCATTAGGTGGAAGTGGAACAGCTACATTAAATACATTTTGGAAACCTATAGACAAACTAAAAGTTGATGATTCTCTTGCTGAAATGTTTTATGCATGTTCCATTCCTTTTAATGTGGCAAGAAGTCCATACTTTAAAAATGCAATTAAAAAGGTTGTTGATTTTGGCAAGGGATATGTTCCTCCTGGATCTGAAGCCTTAAGGACCACTCTCTTAAAAAAAACAAAGGAAAGAGTGTCAAACAGGTTGGCTAACATTAAAAAATCTTGGGAGATTACAGGTTGCACGATTTTGAGTGATGGTTGGTCTGATTCATGCCATCGGCCATTGATAAATGTTCTTGTTTATTGCCCTCAAGGGGTATATTTTTTTAAGGATGTTGATGCAATGAATGAGGTGAAAACATCAGAATACAATTTTAGCATTTTAGATGAAGTGATTCAAGAAGTCGAGGAGAAAAATTTGGTCCAAGTTGTCACCAACAATGCCTCAAATTGTGTTGGTTCAGGAAAGTTGATTATGGAGAAGTACATAACTATTTATTGGAAACCATGTGCAGCTCATTGCTTGGATTTATTTCTGCATGATTTAGCCAAATTTCCATGGGTAAATGAGACAATTCGAAGAGAAAAAAATAATGCAAACTTCATCATTAATCATCATCTCACTTTGAGATTGTACAGGAAAAATGCATCTAGAGAGTTGTTGAGGCCTTGTCATACAAGGTTTGCCACTTTTTACATCACTCTGAAAAGAGTTGTTGAGGGAAAAACAAGCATAAGAAGTGTATTTTGCACTGTTGAGTGGGAGAGATCTCACCTTTCAAAAGAGTCAAAGGGAAAGCATGTTGAACAGGTATTTCTAAGAAACAATAAATTTTGGGAAAATGCTTAAAAATTTCTAAAAATGTGTGATCCGATTGTTGAGGTGCTCCACATGGTTGATGGCAATAATCCCTCTATGGGTTTTATTCATGAGGCCATGGATCGTTGCAAGGAAAATATTGCAAGTGCTTTTGACAATGTGGAAGCTGATTTTAAAGACTTATGGGAGGTGCTTGATCAGAGATGGAAGATGATGCATAGCCCATTACATGCGGCAGCATGTTATTTGGACCCTACATTGTTTGGGATACAAAGACATCAAGATGAGGAGGTTATGAGTGGACTTTATGAGGTTATTGACAGGATGCATCTAGATGAGTCTATTGTGACTTTCATTAGATCTCAGATTAGAGCATACAAGTTACAAGAAGGCCCATTTGCAACCACACCAGCAAAGAGAGATAAGGTTTTGGCAGCTCCAGCAGTGTGGTGGGAGTTTTATGCATCAGGAGCCCCAGAATTGCAAAAATTTGCAATTCGTATCTTGAGCCAAACATCAAGTGCATTAACTTGTGAAAGGAATTGGAGTGCTTTTAGTCATATTCATTCTAAGAGAAGAAACAGGTTGTTATCGGGAAAATTAGGAGATCTTGTATATGTTCATAGTAACTTGCAATTGGCTTTAAGCAATGTGGCTAAAGATGAGACAAATTCTTCTACTCCATGGATGGAGACTGTTTCAAATGCACATCGAGATCAAGATGATTTCGACAATGAGATTCATGAATCCAATGGTGATCGTGATTCTAGTGGTTTCACTCCCCCGAGTGCTCTTGATGATATAGAGCTTTTTGATGTAACAAGTAGGCCACGAGAACAACAAGAATAAAACTTGTGTTCTTGGTCTAGTCTCAAGACTTCTAGTTTCTTTTTGGGATGCTATTTTACTAAATAGTTGTTAGGATAAATATTGATGACATTTTATATTATGTTTTATCACTTTATGAACATGTTTTTAAATTTCAATGAAGATGTACACTCTACTGTTTTCAAAATATATGTTTAATCATTTTTTATGCCATATTTTTATTTATATGATTCAATGACTATCATGTTCAAACTTCAAACTTCATTCAATGTTGTCGTGTTCATTATTTCTATGATTCTATGACTATCATGTTCATTGTTGATGTGTTTAATGTCCATAGTTTAATGAGCATAATGAATTTTATGGAAAATTTTCATATATTTTTTAATTTCCATATATTTTAGTGATTCGAACTTAACGCCGAATTTTATGCCGATTTTTATCACCAACATTTTAAGTGTCGATTTTTCGTCGAATTTCAAGGTCGCCGAATTCGAACACAAACTCAAACCAGGTGACTTGGGTTTTAGGGATGAGTTTAATACATGTAAATGATAAAAAATTTCAGATCTTATAAAACAGAAAATGAAAGATGAATTAAGATTTAAATTGGAATAAAAGCTGGAAATGTCACCGATATTCCTAAAAATTATTACTATAAGACAAATGCTATAGAATGACAATATAGCTCTATTTCAACCCCAACAAATCTTCCCATGCCAAACCAAGAAATCTATCATAATACACTTGTAATACAACCAAGGTTCGCTCAACAAGTCACAGGGCACTTAACCAAAATAAAAAAATAAAAAGAAAATCAGCTAATGTTGTCCGGAAAGTGTGTTCTTGGGGTAATTCCACCAAGAGATGTGGTTCTGGAGTCACATTCCACATTTCCTGCGAAGGAAATCAACAATCAATCTATCCAGCACACATTTTCCACTAGAATATCAACTCACATTTAAATGCTATATTACAATACCGTTGCCTCACTGATGTGGAAACTTGTATTTGTATTCGATAAGATTTCTTTAACCATTGTATTCAAACGAAAACAACACACAAATTTTAAAGTTTAAGACAGAAATATATTAAATACACATATAAATAGGTTTTTACTGGAAATGTGTGGACACTGTTAATACCACTATCCTGTCAAACAATATAAAACAAAAAAAAAGGAAAGAGTCATGTTGTCTTACTATATGAATAAAATGTCACTAAATACTCAGGATAAATATTTGTTATCTATGAATGTTAACTTTCCAGCAAATAATATTTAGATATGCAAATATTTGTTCTAACAGAATGCACTTTGAGGAGCTCATGGAATGCTTTTGTAGCACACATATAAATAAATTTTTGTTGACTTATAAAAAAAACTAAAGAAACTGTTTAGGGGAGGAAGTTCAGGGATGAACCTGTAGAGCTACGAGCATGGGCTTGTTGTGAGAGTCATTGCATATGATTTTTCCATCATTATTCGTTCTCCCATTGCATCTTCCACATAGACTTGGGGACCCCAGTGGATTTTTCTTGGCCCCTTTTCTATTATTTATTTCTCAGCTTTTCTCCTAACAGTCCTTACAAACTCGTTGACCGACATCTTTTCCACAGCATCCTCCAACTGCAGAGTTAAATTCAAACCATTAAGAAGAAAAACCCTGAACATGAATTTGTTCTCCTTAGGTTCAGGCTTGGGTTTCTTCTTAGGAAGCGCTCTAAGGTATCCCTCATTGCTGCTTCTTTTCCTCCTGGTAGAATATTCTTCCATCTTGGACACAAGAAATGGCAAACCGTAGAGGGAATATTGTGTTCTTCTATCGCAACGCTTTCCTACACTTAGAATTTGCAAAAAATTATGCATGCAACGGGATTTCGTTAGTTTATACAGAGACTGTTATGGCTGGGGTCGATGTCTCACTAATTACTCAAAGCAATTATGCATGTACAACTCAAGACAAGCTCTGGCGTTCCACAATTGCTACAAAGCTCCGCTTAGTAGCCTTAAAACCACTCTGAGCAAACAAAAATAGTCTGCTATAGAACATTCGGGATTCAAACTCCAATAATTCAAGTCCAAGAGGTTCTATCAATATTGTATGTGACCGAACACCAGGATATGTAGTGCACCCACAAAGGCAATTGCAATTGATGTTGAGCAAATTCTCCTTATAGAGGGTATTCTGAAAGACTGAGACTATCAGGTTATGTGCACTTCTGTTGAAATGTCCAAGGACGCTATTTATTCATCAATTTCTTTGCAAAAAGAGGACAAACCATGCACCACTGTCATTAGAACTACTTAGTGCAAAATAACCTCATGATAGTGGGTAACCAAGGGAAAGCTACAAACAGTCAACTTTAGTAGTTAAACGTAGGGAAACCCTGTCCAAAATGTGAGCACAATGCACTGCAGAATAGGTGAACATAACACTAGTACTACTTACTACACTGCTCCTAAGAATTCAAAGGAAAAATGAGGCAGGAACTCTAAAACCCATGGAAAAGCAGGGAATGGTACAGCAAGAACAAAACAAAGACAGATAAGTCTGATATTTTTATGTTGATATACAAACAGTGGATATGAAGCATGATGAAGAGGCTAGAAATTAAAATAGCAAAGTTATATTATACGACAGGTACGAGAAAGTCATATAAAATATTAACGCCTAGGGAGAATGTAGGCAATGCAAGAACCCTTACCTTATCAATCGCCTTTCGCCATGTCCATTGGCCCATACCGCTTGCAAAGAGTTGTCCTAATAAACAAAAAACCATTGTGGATGATGCACTAATAGGAAAATTCCTTCGCCTGCCCTTCCTGTAAAAAAAATAGCATAGCCTGTTCCAGATCCTTCAGTGAAAGTTCCAAATCGAAAACCCCCAAACGGGAGCCGGAGCAAATCCTACGCGGGTGTTTTTGAATGCTAATGAGCTACTGCGCTGATGTTTTTGAATTCTGCATTTTTTGTTTGATTATTTGCATATTTTATATTTGGTGTTTTGTTTTGTTTTTTTATTTTGCATATTTTTCTTTTGTTTAGTTTATTTTGGGTTTTTTTATTTGCATATTTTATATTTTGTTGCATTTTAAATTAATTATAGTTAAACAACTCTATGTTTTTAATTTAGTGTAGTTTAATTTAATTTAACTAGGATTTTTTCATAATTTGTATTGGTTGCATTGCTTATAGTGAGATCCTATACATAATTCCCTTCAAGGATGAACACGATGATGATGATCATGATGATGATGAAGACAATGAAGATGATGGTGATGACGACAACAACGACAATGATCATCATCATCCATGTCATTGTCGTCACCATTGTCTTCATCATCTTCATCAATATCATCATCGTCGTCGTCGTCGTCATCATTGTCATCATGATCTTCTTCTTCTTCATCATCATCTTCCTTATCATCATCATCATCATCTTCATCATCAACGTCTTCATTATCACCATCATCATCTTGATCATCATCATCATATTCATCGTCATCATCATCAGCATATTCATCTTCATCATCAACATCATCGTCATCCAATTCATCAGCATCTCCATTATCATGATCATCATCTTCATCATCATCATCATCATCATTTTCATTATCATTGTCATCATCTTCATCATCATCATCATATTCGTCGTCATCATCATCATCATCATCTTCATCATCGCAACTTTAGGGGGAGCTCAGTGAATGGAGACGTTTACATGATAGGGGAAGCAGCCAATTGAGTGAAAAATTAAGGATTTCTCCTAACACCCATTCCGAGGACTAATCTGACAATTCAATATGATCCAAGGAAGTAGTAAAAATAAAATACAACTTTTTGGGCCCTGTGAAGCCTCCTGTTCTTAGATTTGAACACATGAAGAATCAAGACATATGGACCTAGTCCGGTGTTTTAAAAGAGGAAGATCCAAACTGAGCAGTTTGGTAGTTCCATAAAGTGTATTCTTTATAGGAGTGAATAATCACTCATAACAATTCTATTATAATGTTGGTGAAGCTCAGAACAATTTAGAGAATACAAAAGTAAAGATCTTGTCATCACATCTTCATCATCATCATCGTCACTGTCGTCATCTCCCTCTTCCTAATCAACATCTACAGTCGATCCGCGGAAAGTGGTAGGGGTTGCGAAGATCTATGGTCAGAACAATATGTTGGGTAGATCAATGGGTGAGAAGCATTCTGCGATCAGAAATTGCTCACTCATTCATATGAAAAAGGGTTAGCAGAATGTTAAAGTTCTCAAGGTTGAGCAGTGCCGATGAAGGTATTTTAGAGATCGACGGTTGATATTGATCTCCCCAAATCAAGCCATGCAGGTTGATAGTGTTGATCTCCCCTATTATGTTTCCCCTCCTCACTTGCCTCACCTTTTGACTTGAGTCCTCTACTTCTTCCTTCTCTTCCTTCCGTGGGCTCTCTGATCTGCACCCTGAGCACCCTCGAAACAAAGAATGATCTCTGAAAGTCTCTGGGCACGTCAAAGACTATCCATAATCCACCTAAAATTAGCGCTTTTGTTTGATCACTTTGAATTGAGCATCTGGGGAGAACATGATTCAATTCTAAAAATAGTTGTTGAATTTAGGGTTGATAAAAAAAATTGTTGCCTCAAAGCATTAGGTTTACATTCTGGGGTTTTTCTTTGAGGTAGGCGCACCGAAGGATACTTTTTTCAATGTGTTTGAATAATAATTATATGCACCGAGTTTTGAAAAGAGAAATGAGAATCCCTATCAATCCCTCTCATTTGACATCTAGATGTTAGTAGACTCAAGGCTAAAGTTTGGAAGATAAATTTTCAAGTCTTCTAATACTTAGGTTTACTATGGTGAAGACGATGCTTAGGGATTAGGTGGAGTTTGAAATTGAATGGCTAATTACTCATGAACTGTGTCCATATGGACAAATATATTAATTAGCTTTGTGATGGTATTTGTAACTTTTTTTTGTCATTAATGGAAATGTGGATCCTAAAATACTTATTTAGCTGGAAAGATAATAATACAATGCTTTTAATAGCATGTAGAAAAGTTCATTTCAAAACAGGTAAGGTAAAATGTCATGGAAAAGTTATTCTTCCAATTTTTTACTTTTATGTTGTTTATTTAAACCATTGGTTATGGCAATGATCAAGTGGTCACAACAAGGATCAACAATTTTAAATCTCCCAGGGATGTACAATGTTAGAAGTTAGTACTAGTTTTATGTGGATACGTTGGAACTGGACAAAGATCATATTTTTAGTTTGTTATTAATGTTAGGGATTTGATGCCTAGTCTCTTTTGGCCTTGTAACATAGCAGTTCTAATAGTGGAGCTCTTCTCAAAACAATTCTAGACAGAAATAAGCTTTAGTACCCCATGAGCCTACTTTCACCCCTAATTTCATATTATGCATTCAGATAGGTTGCGAGTAGTTCTCAACTACTCTAATCACTTTAGCATGATAGGAAACAAACATTTCCCTTCAAAAAATAAATAGGCCAAAGAGCACGCAATACAAAAAACCAATACTCCTAATGGTTATGGCTTTGTTCACATTAACAAAACAAGTGCATCAGTCTTTTTCTAAATGGGCTTTTTCCCAGTCTCATCTTCCATCACCGTTACATATTCTTCATTCTCAACCTTTATTTTAGTTTCTCCTCCTATATACTAACTCTTGAGTAATCCCCATAAAAAGAATCTGGAAGTGATAAATCATATGTACATGGTTTACCTCACTAATTCCATGTAAATGCTGAATCACTTGGGATTTCTTCTTATTGTCATTTTTTCTATACAATGTTTTTAATAAATAATGAAATTGTTTTTAACACTTAAATTTTTAAATGAAAAGAATGATTTATTTTTAAATGTCAACATTGAAGGGTTCAATTTCTCACAGCCCTTCAAAGTAAAATGAGACATGGCCTTCAAATTTGATCCCTGGCGACTCTGGATCCGTACAACCTAGTAAAGGTGGTGTCCTGGTTAGGTCTGGTACAAAAAGGATGTCCTCATGTATGAGCCGACCAATAATAATATCCCTCGACGCCATTTGTGACACGCCTTAGGCGAAGATCATGTCCAAAGCATCACCGATTCACTAGCCTTCCCGACTCCAGAGATCTGACACGTGGCTTGTGTAGAAAACAACAGGAGATCATGATGTTCAGATCTTTGAAGCGACGAACCTGGCCTCTACACGAAGCAAAGGGATGCAGCTAGCTGAAACCATTCCGAACGCCACTGTCAGTGTAATTGAAAAGGAAAAGAATGTCACATCCAAACACCACGATCCATGTGGACAGTAATGCAGCATATTCAAAGGAGGTAACATGACTGGATTCTCAACAGAAAATAGAGATCTGTACCCACGTGCCCACTCATGTTGCTATTATGTTGACCAGTCATCTCTGTATCCATATTCATCTTCATCACCCTGTATAAACACCACCTTCCCAAGCCGATTAAGATGCATAAGATGAATCAGTAATTAGAGACAATGCTCGAAGTGTTATTCTGCTAAGAGATTCTGAGAATTCTGAAAGAGTTGAAATGGCGATATGCTTTGAGAAGTTTGTCATTCTCGGGGTGTTGATGGTTGGTGAGCTTGATTCCACGCTCATCTGTTGCCCTGGTTTTTCATACCAGGAAAGCGCCAACCATCGGGGCCTGGATGTGAAGCACTTTGAATGTTTCTGGATAGATGTACCTCTGACTGCGTTGTGCCTGGGTTTTCCTGTCCTAGAAGTGCCTCCCCAAAAACCATCGAAGAAATCATGGCTTCCAAAGTCCCAGTACATGGTGACCGTGTTCAGTGGAAACCAGTAGGAGCAAATGCTCGTGCTGGGGTGGTGGGTGTCCAAACTCTTCATCGCATCATTTGTGAAATCCAGTTCCAAAATTTTTCTGAGGTGGTGAGGAGGTGGAAGACACCCCCCATTGTATGAACTGTAGAAGAACCCGCACCATGGGAGGTGGGGAGTACAAATCTGCCCTTCTCCAAGTCCCCTCATACAACTGTATTACCAGGACAAAGGGGGGTTGTAGAAAAGGCAAAGAATGGAAAGGATATAAACTCCTTTTCTAGTCCGGAAACCATGCAGAAAGGTGCCTTTGAGCATGAAATTACACACACCTAGGGAAGGACACGTTGCTGATTCAACAGACAGACATGTGGTCGAGCCCAATCAACAGTGAGTCATTAGAAGCATCCTTAACATCGTTTTCATGACCTACAAGCTTAAAAACAAAAGTGTCGTGTTTCCATCTAGACCGAGTATGCACATTAGATCCATATATAATGTCTATTTTAATATATGTAAACCGTTGCAGTAGTACCACGCTCTGTCAGTAGTTGATTATGACTGTAAATAGTTTCATGTCCTGTTTCGAGGATTAGCCTCTGGGACTGAGATAGTATGAATTGCTCCCCACAGAGGGGAGAAGGGTTGGGAATTTTCAAGAGTAGAGGCTCTCCACTGTAACGTGTTTCAAGATTTCTAGATATATATGAATAAAATTGCACATGAATGATAATCCTTTCATGGCAGAGATTCCCGTGTCATCTTTTTCTTCAATAAGCAACTTTTTTACGTGAATGTTTATCCTGTTTTTCATTCCAGTTTGTATTTTATTTTCATGTTTGAGCATTAGTGTATATATGGTCCATAATTTGTCATTAGTGTATATGGTCCAGGCTTGCCAAAACAGGGTTTTCCACCAATGGATGCAAAAATGGCTAAGTAGCCTTAGAAAGATGCTCGCCCTAAATTATGGGTTAGAGTAAATTCCTGCAGCACATGGCAGTCTTGTAGATTGGTCTTCGGCCTAATTAACCATGTCTTTATATTGTCTTAGAAGTGGATGAAGGAAAATTTATGGACCTGCCAAAAGGGTGTTTTAGGTAGATTAGACCAAATTGAGAAATAAGTCTAAGTATGGAATTGGTGTTAAATATGCCCAATTGGCCTTAAGGAAATGCCCGCCATGCCTCATAGGATGATGTGAAAAATGTATTGAGAATGTGAGTCTCTAGAGTGTTGTATGGAGCATATAACCATGTCGCTTGCCTCACCAAACTACAACATATATAGTAAGGAAGAATTGGTCCCAACAGCCTTAGTCAAAATTGGTCCCAGCAGCCTTAAGAGAATGCTTACCACAATTCATGGTTTGAGAAGAATTCCCACACCATGGTACCATCCTATGGCTAGTTCGTTTGGATACCTATTCATGATTTGATTTTGCTTTAATCTTTCTTGAGGAGAAAGATACAGGCCTGCCAAAACAAGGTGTTTCACCGGTGGATGCAAAAATGGCTAAGTAGCCTCAGAAAGATGCCTGCCCTAAATTATGGGTTAGAGTAAATGCATGCAGCACATGGGGGTCTTGTATAATGGTCTTTGGCCTACCTGACCATGTCTTCAGATTGTCTTGGAAATGGATGAAGAAAAAGTTATGGACCTGCCAAAAGCGTGTTTTATGCAGATTAGTCCAAATTGATGAGAAATTTGTCCAAGTATGGAATTGGTATTAAATCTGCCCAAGTGGCCTTAAGGAAATGCCCGCCATGCCTCATAGGATGATGTGAAAAATGTATTAAGAATGTGAGTCTCTAGAGTGTTGTATGGAGCATACAACCATGTCACTTGACTCACCAGAGAGTCTCTAAGGAGGAAGATGTCAACCTGCCAACTTTGTGAAACTTTGGAAATTGACTTAAGTATGAAAAAGTAGTCAAAACTACTCTAAGAGGATATAAATGCACACCATCATTTATAGGAGAATATAAATGCCCGCAGCACATGGGGGTCCTGTAGATTGTTGTTTTTCCTACCTGACCATGTCTTCAGTTTGTCCTAAAAGTGCCCAAGGGAGAAGTTTTGGACCTGCCAAAATAGAGGTTTGTGCCAGAGCAAGCAAAAATGGCTAAGTAGCCTTAGAAAGATGCCTGCCCTAAATTATGGGTTAGAGTAAATTACCGTAGCACATGGGGGTCTTGTAATGTGTTGGTTTTTCTACATAACCATGGTATTATTTCTCTTTAAGCATGTTTGAAGACAAAGTTATGAATCTGCCAAAATGAGGTTTCATAATAAATTTTGGAGAAAGTCCTGAAAATGACCAAGTGTTGGAAAACTGGCTCAGGTAGCCTTAAGAAAATTCCTGCCACAAATTGTGTGTTGAAGAAAATGCCCGCATCGTATGGGAGTCTTGTAGATTGATATTTATCCTACCTAATCATGTCTTCAAACAGTCTTGGAAGTAGCTGAGGAAGAAGTTATGAACCTGCCAAAATAGTGTTTTAGGCAGATTGGACCAGACTAAGAAAATTGTCCTAGTGTTGGAAAAATTGGCTCATGTGGCCTTGGAAACATGCCCACCGTACCTTATAGGTGTATGATAAAAATTATCTGAAGATATCATCCTACAGCTTGTTGAAGAGGCTATCTCACCATGGTCTCAGTTCTCAAATAATATGTTTGATGACAAAGATAATGGTCTGCCAAAACAAAGTTTCAGCCTGTTTTGCACTATTCCAGTACTGGTAAAACTGCCTCAGTGGTCTCGGGGAAATGCCCGCCCTATCTCATCGGATGATTAGAAAAATAATATGAAAGTGTTAGGCTATAGCTTGTTGATGGGTGCATCTAACCATGGTCTTCGTTATCCCGTGGAGTGTTTTATGACAAAGATATAAATCTGCCAAAAGTAAGACAAATATTATTTTGCATTTTAAGAACACAAGAAAATTGGTAAGTGTTAGATTCGGGAAATTGAAAAGGCATTTTAAAATGCCCGCAAGGAGGGGTTATTTTGATGATAAATTCATCAGGTAGCATAGTCATGTTCCTTGGTGAACTGAATATCCACCCATACCTTTAGGTTGTCTTATGATGGTCTCATATGCAAAATATCAATCTGCCAAAAATAGGAAAAATAATATTTTGCATAATGAGAACAAAAGAAAATTGGCCAAGTGTTAAAAGCAGGAGTTTGAGAGGTCAGTTGGAAATGCCCGCCAAGGGATGTCTTTGTGCAAGTAAATTTATCAAATGTCATGGATCCATTCTTTGGTAAGTTGTCCATCTGCTCCTAACTTCAGATCTCCATAGAGTGTTCACATGTGTGAAATAGGAGTCTTCCAAAATGGGAAGAAATATGTTTTGATGTTCAAAAGAGGTTGAGAATCTATTTTGAAATGCTTGCCAGAGGTTGTGTGTGTGTCAATAGATTTATCTTGTGATTTGGTCTTGTTCATTGTTGAATTGAATATCTAGCCATGCTTGTAGGTTTCCTTATGGTGATCACATGAGGGAGAAATCAATCTGCCATGCTAGAAGAAAAATTGTTTTACAAGTTAAAAACAATTTTGTCTAAGTGTTAAATTAAGCATTTTGGAAGCCTATTTTAAAAAATGGTGTGTGTATCAAAAATTTCAAAAGGTGACATGGATCTGTTCCTTGTTGAGGTGGCTATCCATCCATACTTTCAGTTTGCATTATGATTGTCATATATGCAAAAGATGGACCTGCAAAGTTAGTGAAAAATAATAAACAAAGTTTATTAAATAAGAAGCTACAGGAATGTATTTAGAAAAATAAACAGAAATTTAATAAAAGAATTGAGACATAGTTTTGAAGAGACACATCTTACGATTGGAGAGATGCAATGTTTAGAAGAAGTTTTAATTGAATATTTCATTAAAACAATAAATAACAAACAGAGATTCGAAGAGGTGTCTAAGCATGATGACATGGCTAAGTAGCCTCAGAAAGATGCCCGCCCTAAATTATGGGTTAGAGTAAATGTCCACAACACATGCGGGTCTTGTAGTGTGTTGGTTTGTCTACCTAACCATGGTATTATTTCTCCTTAAGCATGTCTAAAGAAAAAGTTGAATCTGCCAAAATGAGGTTTTAAAATAAATTTTGGAGAAAGTCCTGAAAATGACTAAGTGTTGGAAAACTAGCTCAGGTAGCCTTAAGAAAATGCCTGCCACAAATTGTGTGTTGAAGAAAATGCCCGCACCATATGGGGGTCTTGTAGATTGATATTTGTCCTACCTGATCATGTCTTTAGACTGTCTTGGAAGTAGCTGAGGAAGAATTTATGAACCTGTCAAAACAATGTTTTAGGCAGATTGGACCAGACTAAGAAAATTGTCCAAGTGTTGGAAAAAATGGCTCATGTGGCCTTGGGAAAATGCCCGCCATACCTTATAGGTGTATGATAAAAATGATCTGAAGCTATCATCCTACCACTTGTTGAAGAGGCTATCTCACCATGGTCTCAGTTCTCAAAGAAGATGTTTGATGACAAAGATAATGGTCTGCCAAAACAAAGTTTCAGGTTGTTTTGCACTATTCCAGTACTGGCAAAACTGCCTCAGTGGCCTTAGGGAAATGCCCTCCCTATCTCATAGGATGATGAGAAAAATAATATGAAAGTGTTAGGATATATCTTGTTGATGGGTGCATCTAACCATGGTCTCAGTTATCCTATGGAGTGTTTTATGACAAAGATATAAATCTACCAAAAGTAAGAAAAATATTATTTTGCATTTTAAGAACACAAGAAAATTGGTTAAGTGTTAGATTCGGGAAATTGAAAAGCCATTTTGAAATGCCCGCAAGGAGGGGTTATTTTGATGATAAAATTCATTAGGTAGCATAGTCATGTCCCTTGGTGAACTGAATATCCTTCCATACCTTCAGGTTGTCTTATGATAGTCTCATATGCAAAATATCAATCTGCCGAAAACAGGAAAAATAATATTTTGCATAATAAGAACAAAAGAAAATTGACACCATGTTAAAAACGGGAGTTTGAGAGGTCAGTTGGAAATGCCCACCAAGGGTTGTCTTTGTGCAAGTAAATTTATCAAATGTCATGGATCCATTCTTTGGTAAGTTTTCCATCTGCTCCTATCTTCAGGTCTTCATAGAGTGTTTACACGTGTGAAATAGGAGTCTACCAAAATGGGAAGAAATATGTTTTGATGTTCAAAAGAGGTTGAGAAGATATTTTGAAATGCTTGCCAGAGGTTATGTGTGTGTCAACAGATTTATCTTGTGATATGGTATTGTTCATTGTTGAAATGGCTATCCAGCCATGCTTGTAGGTTTCCTTATGGCGACCACATGAGGGAGAAATCAATCTGCCAATGTAAAAGAAAAATTGTTTTTACATGAAGTTAAAAACAATTTTGTCTGTGTTAAATTAAACAGTTTGGAAGCCTATTTTCAAATGATCTCCAGATAATGCGTTTGTATCAAAAAGTTCAAAAGGTGACATGGATCTGATCCTTGTTGAGGTGGCTATCTAGCCATACTTTCAGTTTGCATTATGATGGTCATATATGCAAAAGATGGACCTACAAAGTTGGTGAAAAATAATAAACAGAGTTTATTAAATAAGAAGCTACAGGAATGTATTTAGAAAAATAAACATAAATTTAATAAAAAGAATTAAGACAGTTTTGAAGAGACACATCTTACTATTGGAGAGATGCAATTTTTAGAAGAAGTTTTAATTGATTATTTCATTAAAACAATAAATAACAAATAGAGATTCGAAGAGGTGTCTAAGCATGATTACATGGCAAGGTGTAATTGGAACAAGACATGAAGGACAGAGATGACTAAGGACATGCATAATGAAAGTGACAAGCAAGCATGACAAGCATGGAATATCTATAGAGTCAAATGACCCATTTTGTGGTCATTTGAAGATTATTTGGGCAAGACAAAGATGTTGGTACAAATTTGACAAGGAGATGGTGACATGACGATAGACAAGCAAACTTGATGACAGAGATGGTTGCGGGCATGATAAGATTGGTAGAAAAAGATGTTGAAATTGAATTCAAGCCTTAGCTCACTGATTCCCCCCCCCGCCCCCCCCCCCTCTTAGTGAGCATTGTGTCTAAAAGACTGAAGTTTTCATTAATGCCAACAAGTGTTGTGCAATGACCTTTGATTTACTCACAAGGATACCTTGATAGTTTGGGAATTGGAACACTAGGTGGCCAAAATGGTCCAATCGGAAAGTTGTCCTTCTACTGTGGAAAGTAATTAACACTGTGTCAACAGCCAATAGCTTAGTGCAGCATCAGGTCTATAACAAAAAATGAATTGGCTAGAGTCATTGTTGACTGGACCCTCTTGTTGCAATTACTCTGGTTTAAATAAAAGGAGGGAGTTGCAGGGTTGTTAAATTCATTCGTAAGGTACATGACCCAAAGAATACAACTGTTATTTTGAGCCTCAATGTTAGTTTGTATCCCCCAAAAAAGGATGCATGCTTACCTTTTAAGAATTTATGGCCAGATGATTGTTGCAGAGTATGACTGATCTCTCTAGTTTTGGATATGGTTGATAAAGAAATCCGGGCTCAATTCGTGCTCAATCAATCACCAAGAACCTTGTCACAATTATAGCAAATGTGCTAAGTGATACAGATTGGCATGCTCCCGCAAAGGAGCTATAAACTGGAAATATAAAAGGTAAAAATATCTATGCTGACATCGTATAGGTAACTAGGTTGCAGTAGCAGAGATAGCTACAATGAGGTAGTCAGTTTCATGGCAATTACTATTTATCCATGGCGACATCATATATGAACAAGTGTAAAAGTATCTATGCAAAATCTAAGGGCACATGGATGGCCTAAGGCGGTGGTATAGGCAGCTTCTGTCATATACATAAAATATTATACCACACATAGCCAGTTAGACCCAGACCCAAGAAAAAATATGCAACAGCCTGCGGGGCAAAAAATCAAATCTATTTTATTATTATTGAGGGTTTCCATTTCAAGATTTCTCTCTATGATCAGACAGAAGATAGAATCAATCTTTTGCTTTGACGTTTAGTGCCAGCTTCATCCTTTCTGGCTTGAATATGAACCAAGAATATGAACCGAGGGAGGGCGGGAATTCACTTCTCACCTAGAACAAGTTTACTTCGTTATGCAAATAGTGAGATCTTCTTAGTTAGATGTGGACAAAAATGCATGAGTTAACCTATGCGTAAACAACCAATATCTGTTGAAATATGGCATTGGTTTAGCGGGTGTGCAAAGATAGCCATATATCGTCGATATAGAGATGAAAGTCCGTCGAAAATTAAAAACCGTCGATATTTCCACGGTTTTTCCACCATGGTAAAAAAAATGAAGTATTAATCCACAAATGTTCAAAACGTGGAAATATTTCGTGGAAAAATCCACCCAAATGTATTTGTGATACCTCTGTGTCTTGCATGATACTTGCCTTTGTGTGGATTCCAATGATTGCCTATGTGTGGGTATCTTCCTCTTTCCATCAACACCTGATCTGAAGACTGAGATTCAAGCTCATACATCTTCATCCTTTCTTCTTCTTGTATCAAGATTCCGTCGAGATCCGTAAATGTAGGAGGGGGTATGTCTTGCTGCAAGTGTTCAGATGAATATTTTATAATCTAGCAACAGACATTTTAATGTGATAGATACCAGATCAGTACTAGATACTTCTTCACCTATGTCACCCAGATTATCTCTGAAGTCTTTGATGCAGGAGAGGTATTTATTCATAGTTTCATTCACATCCATCTTGATAGACAATAATTTGGTCTTTAAAAAGAAAATTCTATTAGAGTCAGATGTCTCATACAGACCTTTCAATTTGTCCCATGTGTCTTTGGACGTCTTAGAATTTTTGATGTGAGATATGATGTTGTCTTTTACAGACATACGAATCAACACCTTTGCTTGGGTTTCCCTTGAGTTCCAATATGAGAGAGACAATAGATCTGTAGGATTTTGTTCATCCCCTTTCACGATCGGCCACAAACTAAGAGCTTCAAGCAAAGTAATCAGCTTGAATTTCCAATTTACATAATTTTCCCCATTTAATTTTGATGCTTCAGTAATGTATAAATCAGCAAGTGACATATCTTCCATTTTTACTAAACTGTTGGGAAAACAATTTTAACCAAATAGGAAGGAGAAAAAAAGTATATACTGGCTCACCTCCTCAAATAAGCAATTAACCCGGTGCTCATTGCCTGGACCAAATCCGGTGCCGGAAATAAATTCGTGTAAGGGAGGGCAGTTTAGCGCTATTTAGCTTCTACACCTCAGTGCTATCGATGCACTTCCTTCTATAGATCAGCACCGTCGAGGCTCAGTAGGATGTTGGAGAAGCGTCGAGTGCTCTATCTACCTTCAACAAGTGCGCCATCCATAATCTTCTCACCGAAACAGCGTGGGCGTGGTGGTGACCTCCAACAAAGACAAAAAACAAAACCAGTGAATGATAATATTCCTCAGCAATTTCTACAACGATTTCTCAATTCGATCGATCGGACTGATAATATTTCTTTACGCGAAGAATTATCACATTCAAGCTGGACATCTCACATTTTAGCGTGAGGTCCAACACAACAAGAAAAAACAAAATAACATCGAATTTTCATTCTAGGTCAATCCATTGTTAAACAACATGTGAGGTAAAAAAAAATATACGTGAGAATTTTGGCAGCGATATCACTCTCCTTTGGACGTCAGCGATTCTCCTTTGGATGTCTTCCTTTAGCAAACAAACTCCAACGATCTCCCTCACTCAGCTCAGCATACACCTTTGATACTTCACCAATTTTAGACCAAAAGGCAGGAAATGAGCTTCTCCACACAGGCACACTCACAACAATTTCCGGTTTCCTCACAACAGCCCACAACTTGGTTCTGATACCAAATTAGAGAAACCAAGGAGGAAACCAGCAGAGCACAAAGGCTCGCTCAAACACACGGGAGGAGAAACAATCGACTCAATTGTATTCAGAAATAAAGATTACATTTATAGGAAAATCATAAACTAAACTAGATCCAATAAATGTGGATCAGATCCACCAGCATAGGAGTTGTTTGAACAAGAACCCTAGACATATAAAACATATGAATATTTATGGATTGTATCTAACACAAAGTGCATTTGAGAGTGTGAAGAAGTGTATCGAGGGTGCTATGTTGTTTAGTGTAAATATTGACAAGTTTTATAGCATAATTGGCAATTCCTAGATCAATGGCAGAATATTTTGTATAAATTTGTGTATTAATTACTAGAATGTTTTTCTTAATCAATGTAAGGATGCCATGAATTGAATGTGTTGCTATGCAATTGTATTTTTCTACAATTGTTGTTTCTTTGGGTGGCACATGCATGTGAATTTCTTCCAAGCATAAAATGTTTGCTTGCATTAGTTTCGTGGTCATTAACAACATCATCAATATGCAAAAGCAAGCTGTGTGTGTTTAATGAAGATATCATATAATGGCTACTGATTGGAATTGAATGCAATCCATATTCAAATTGCGATTGTTGATGGTTTCTCAATATTTCTATTTCAATAGAAACTTTTGGACCAAATTTAAAGTTTTTTTTTTCTAGTTTATTTAAAATATATAGGCATTTGATATCTTTTACACGAGAAAGTGTAGTATACAAAAGACCATGTTTTTTAATTCCTTTTGGAGCAAATGCAAGTTTCTCCATTGTTAGTCCTTGTGCTCTATGTATTGCTCACACACATGCTAATTGAATTGGAAATCATGCTCACATAATGCTACATCAATTTTGAGATGTTATCTGTATTACGATTCTCTTGATTGGTTTCTAGTTGCTCATAATGTCAATTGTATAAAGATCTTGCATAGCAATTCATTGTTTCAATCTGGCTTTTGGGTTTGCAAACTCAATCTAGATAATGCCAATAGCTCCTTGTCTATAATCTCTAAACATACCTTTGCACCATTAACCAAACCGTCCTCAATTGAGTAATTGACCCCAATTAGTTCAACAAGCACATTTTTTTCTTACAACTATTGTAATGTCCAATGGCAATGTCTTTTGTCTAGTGACATTGTCAAAAGTTTCAACTGTAGTGTCTTTTTCCATTAGTGTGAACATCTCTTACTTCATCATTGCCAACATTTTTGAGTTATGTTCTTGAACATCTTAGTTGCAATGGAAAAGATACTGGAACATTGGGTACATTGGTGCTTGTATGAAACAATGTATGTTTAAAATATTCGATGTCATCAATTGTTTGGGAACATGTTCTAATTCTATTTAAGATACATATGGATTTTTTTTGGTTTTACCACTGTCTCAAGTTTATGGTACTTTATGAAATCAATCTAAAAGCTATATGGAAATGTTCGTTGCTGAAAATTGGTTGTTCAAATATCCAAGAATAATGGACATGTTTAGCTTGACACAAATCTCCATAGAAAATGACATCAATACCTCCAAATGCTTTTGTTGGTGTATGCATGATTTTGTGTAGTCTCCTATCTATGTTATATATCATACGACATCCAATCGAGGAAATTTCATCAATCAACAAAACCTGCAATCGGTCATATTCTTTAGTCAGCAGGTCTAGAGTATTTGAACTTATAGCAAATAGATTTGACAATGACAAAGGAAAGCACAAATTAGAATGAACTATAGTTCCATTTGCTTGATATTCTATTTTTTCAGTAAATGCAACCACTATCCCTTTTTTTTCCTAGAGGAGCACTTTCAATTTGTTTGTCATAGCAATGCAACAAGTCATCAAAAGTGCCTTTCTCGTATGGGGTTGAGCCTATTCCTTCTCCTTCTCACATGAATAGGTGGATTGAAATATAAGGGTTATTATTTTTCCTTGCAATTATTTCTTTCACTATTGATTGTCATTCATTATTCAATGTTCTTCTAAGTGCATGGTACTCATCAATGCTAGGAAGAAATGGTTTCTTTGACAAGTTGCATATGCTATTAAATCACATTGGACCAAAAGAAGTTTTGTGTTTAAGATCATGTTGAATGTTTTATTTCTCAAATATTGGCATGGGCTTTGTTTCTTCTCTAACAAGAGAATATACATGTATTTGTTCAGTTTCAATTGCAATCTCCTCGATTGCAACATCAAGACTGTCCCATTTTGATGTCGTTTTGGCTATGAACATTTCTTCAATAAGATCCACTTGCTTCTTTTGTCCATGTTTATGAACCCTTCTTTAACAAGATCCAATTGCCTCTAAGTCGAACAAACAATAGAAAATTTTCCATGTAAAATTATTTTGGATCTTTTTCTTTGTTATAACGGATGTATCGTATGACACACGATCTATTTCTTTTCCTTGTAGCCGCATTTATGAAAGAATAACGAGATGCATATTTTGCTAGGAAATTTAGTTCAAGTACAATGGGGCATGCAATGTATTTTCCCATAATTAAAAGTAAAATAATGTCATCTAATTCATTTGGCTCTTTCTCTATCAACGATGGGAATTTGAGCATAGCTATTTTCTTTCACCCAAAAAAGTATTGATGAAAATTGTTTTCCTTGAGGATGAATGCAATGGCGAAGACAATGCAATATGAAGTGCTTACCTGCTAGACATTTGCTGCATGTTAAAAAGCGCATTTCTGAGTCTCTGTATTGTTTCGATTTTCCCTTTATTTTCAAGTTTGCATTGTTCTTTGATCTTTTTAAAGGTGTTTGTTGTAGTTCTATCGATCTTGTTTATGTAAGCGATAACATATGTTGTTGTTGCATAGGAGTCTAAAAGAAACTGTGCATTTGAGTTTTCTTTCCATAGGCTTGGAATTTCCTTTGCAAATGGGTTTATCCAAATATCAAAAGGGTCTCTCTTCAACACTACAGTAGGATGGACAATTGAAGAATGAAGTAGCAATATGTAATCATCTCTAGTTACTTGGAAATATTGTAACAACCACTCAAACGACATGCTCTTAGGATACTTTTTATCTTCGAAGATATAGAACAATTGTTTTTTTCTTTTTTTCTTAAGCAATTTTCATTCATTTCAAGTAGCACTAAAATAGTAGTTCTATCAATGGGAGGAATTGGGAACTTGAACCTACAACTAGGATTTCAATTTTTTTTGCATGTCTTTGTATGATGGCGTGTCTAAATTGTTGTTAGATTTTCATTAAGCAATGACGTGTCTGTGGATATCTAGTAACAATCAACAAATTTAACAATTTCATCATTAGTATTTTTCCATATATTGGTGCATTTTGAATCCAAATCAATCCATGTTCATGTTCTTTTCCCCTTTGTTGGAAGTTAGTCATGAAAAAATAATCTTGGACTTTTCCAAAAATTGTATCAAATTTTAGCAATAGAGATTTCAATGCCAACCCTATCATGTATTTGTAATAACGAATTCAAAGAATTGGATGTGTCCTAATCAAGGAATCAATAGTTTATAGCAAGGGACTATCAATTATTTTTCTTGGTGCTTTTTCTCAATCTCTTGCAAAGCATTGCATAAAGGGCTCCAAATGTGTTCAGCAGTTGGGAAGGCCAAAAAAATGTAGGAGGACCAAGTTGTCTAATCATTGCACAAAAATCTTTCTTCATGCTCTCAAATTAATTAGGTGATGTTCTAATTACTTTTAATGAACGATATCCAATTGGAGATTTGAGAAAAATTTCAAGTTTTTTTTTACTTGAAATCTTTTTCCAAGAGTTTTTTTCCCTTTCAACTCCCCTATATGAATCGATATCCAAGTAGTTCTTGACACTTAGTTTATAAGAACTTTAACTGTTTTGGAGAAGAGATTTGTGGCATGGATCTCAAAGTCTATGATCCCATGCTCTAATTCCCATTGTGCTACTTGTTGGTATCTAAATGATGCAAAATGTCTTCAAGTTTGCTTGATCCAAAAAAAAGTAGGGAAATTCAATTCTTCAGAATATTTATCCTGGAACATGCCCAATGGAACATATTTTCTGAAGATGCAATTTCAATTATTTTATTGTCCAAATCGCCAACTAAAAAAGTTTCTCCATATCCATGTATCAATGTTTCATAAATTGGTTCCAACTTAAGTTTGTTTTCAATTGCTTCCTCTAGTTGTATGGGTGTTGGCATATGGAAATCTAGTTGCGCTCTTTTCTTGAACATTTCCTACCAACCAATGTTAATCACAGTGCCCTCAATTTAATAAAGGTTTGCTTTGTACAGGTCATTGAGCACAATCATGACAATGTTTGGGTGGACATTTCTATATAGGAATGCTTTTTTGTGTTCCAATTTTCGCTTTATCATAACTACAACTGTCATAGTATCATCTAGGTTTCTATCTGGCAAAGCTATTTGAACCTAATTGTCTAAGTATGTAGGTATGTTGATAATTGTTCTAGCAAGTCCAATTTGAGATCTTTTATATCCCAATTGTCTTATTTGTGCAAAATCTATTCTTGGTGACACTAGACGCTCCTCCAAAGAAGTCAAACTAGCAACTAATGGGAGTTTGTTATTCCATCGGATTTGGCCCGACGATGCAAACATTGGAACCTCTCCATTGACTATTTTTTTTTACAGTATTTGTAATTTGTTTATTGATAACAAATGATGTAGCTACATCCATAAATTGGAGTGATTCTATGGTCAACACAACCATGTTGTCAATTGCACGAATATCTTTTTTGAAATGCAATCGTTCACATACAAAGCACTCATTAATAGGTGTACCTTGAACAAGTTTAATATATATGGCAATTGATTTGTTAGCCTTCTGAAAGTGTTTTTTTGTCTATGTTCATTTTTCATCGCTTGGGGTGTACATGTATTTTTTCAAAGAGTGCAAGCTTTTGCATGGATCTGTGGAGTTGTGAGTATGCAAATTCTTTTTAGTCTCCTAGCAATGTCTAGCAATGACCGGGATGTCTATACTTGTTGCGGATAGTTTTTTTGTGTGATGTCACAAACTCTATTTCTTTTCCTCTAGATTTCCTTTATCCTTTGTGTTTTATCATTGGAAATTTTGAATTACCAATTCCATATTGGACATTGTTTCTTCCTTGTTTTTGTTTATTTCTATTTTTGCAAGTAGGAAATGCACCATCATTGGAGGCATAAGATGCATCTAGCCAATTGCTAGTGAACTAGATTTCTCACTAGGTTTCCTTGACAGTGGATGATACAGCACATGATGAGATGTGAATATTATATGTCGCATTAGAAACAAGGGTTTTTAAGAGTTTATTGTAGGATGGAATGTACAATCAATTTTTGCATTTCAACATTGCTTGAATCAATATTAACATCTAGTAATTTAGAGAGCCACTGGATAGAGAAATGGTTTTTTGCTATATGGCCAATGTTGAAAGGTTGTGACAATTTTATGATATATGCTTTCCAATTAGACACATAGTGTTTTTTGAATTGTGCTTTGATCAATATATTCTTCTAAACATTCTATTTCTCTATTTTCATTTGAAACATAATAGTTGTAAAACGCATGTGCAATTGCTTGTCTGAGGCTTTCATTATCAAAGAATGTTGTCAGTTTGCAAATTGATTCAATAAAGAATCCTCACAATTGTTCTTGCTAAAGAGACTAGAATATTGATGTTCTTGAAATGGCAATTGCCCAGAAGACAACATTGCAAGTTGACTATTCCCATACACCTCTGAGTCTACGATTTGACAAGATAAATTGACATTATGTCTTTGATTGTTTATTGAACTATATGAAGCTGACATATGAATATTTATCATCTATTTCTATGGAAACTAATTATAAATGGTGGGCACAATAGATATGGAAGTGGTGGGATCCTTTAAAACCTAAACTATTTTATTGGTTAGTTATGGAGAATAAAATATTGACTTGGGACAATATCATTAAAAGAGGGGGTTTTGGCCCAAATTTTTGCTTTTTGTGTGTCCAAAATGATGAACTAATTACCATCTCTTTGTCTATTGTAGGTTTTCTCAACATGTGTGGAAGGAGGTCACAAAAAAGGCTTCATTTTCCATTCTGTTGGACAATAAACTGTGGAATATGTTGATGCTCAACATCAACATGCTTTTGAAGTAGTCAGAGCATGATGCCAAAGGTGAACCTACTGAAATTTGTTGCAAAATCATTATACTTACTCCATCATATCTAGGGCAATGTGCTTGTCATGTCTACACCTTATCTCGCTCATTTCATTGGCATATGACCCCTTCGATAGATTCACTAAGTTGCGTCTTTGTGTCGCCATATCGTGGCTGAGTCAAGATTGGGGGATTAGTCGTATTTTCGTCTAGGCACTATCATGTAAGGTAATTAATGTCATCATGTTTAGGTCATAGAGTTAATCGCACTCATATTTTGTTTGGCCAAAACCAAGTTCGCTTGACCCTTTCAAGAGTGATTTGTCAAAGTTTCAGCAAGTGTATATATTTTGCGTCATGATAGCTAAAATTGTCAATTTCACATCCTTTGGTAATTTGCAATTATGTCGTCCATCAACAACGTTATCATACCTATATTCAAAAAGTAGAAAAATATCTTCCTTGACCATCTCTATATATAAATAAATAAATAAATATCTATGGTTTAAAAGACAAAAATCCCCTCCCTTTCGCATTAAAGCTTAATATCACGTTTTATTCACATTTTTTTTTTCTTCAAAGAAAAAATACCAGTCTTTGTTATTCATTATGAATCAAAAGACATCTTTTACAATCAGTATGATAACTGTCATAACACCAGCAATATCAAATCCAAATGACAAAACATAGCAACATCTACAGAAAGTAAAGTCTGATCGTCGCAGACTTTTCTCATCATCCCTGTAATAACAGGTCAGAAAGAACTGAGAATCATCGAAGATGAACTTTAACCATACATATCCGAGCAATGAATGCTGGCAAGAAGGACTCAACATAGTACTGAATGAGATAAACAATCAACAACTATAAACAAGCTGAAACAAAAAGATCATCAGCTACTCTAAAAGAGATACAGATTGCCTTGATTCACAATCAAACCATCCATTGTTTCTGAAAAAGAAATAATTCCCACGTTTTATTCACATTGTCATATAAAGGGTTTTATTTTATCCTTTTCCCTTGACTTACCACGTTCCTCATTCAAAACCTTTATTACCAAAGTTTTTTTAATCCATATTCCTCTTCGATTCTCCTTAAAGATTTTTAGTTTCCCCATTTCCCTTTGCCTTTTAAAACAAAAGCATTTCCCTTTTAAAAAAAAACCATTACAGTTTAATCCCTTTCATTATCCCAAATTTGAAAAAAATAATCTCCTTTATTTTCACCCAAGCTTCGTTGTTATTTCCCTTTATCGAAATAGTTTCCCTTTTTTAAATTCATGATCAATTTCTTTCTTTATAAGTATGCAATTTGAAAAGAAAAAAACAAATTTGCCACCTTTTCAAAATGACGAAGCCTCTAAGGCACGAACCCTAATCCACGCGGCCATAATATAGACGGGCTGATAGAGAACCATTTGGCTCAGAGAAAATGTGCCACTCCGTAGGACGGAGCACCATGAAGGAGGAATGCCTGACAAAAACATAGAGGCCGTGAAATCCATGCGGGCATCAATGCAATCAGAAGGACATAGTAAAACACAGAAGGATGAGTGGGCAGCCACGTCAACCCTAAGATGCGCAGTAGTTGGAATCAACGATAAGCAAAGTGCAGCGTGCTGAAGAAATGGCTACTGTGACACTTCTCCATGCTGAAGAAATAGCTACTGTGACACTTCTCCACGCAGCATAGATGGCAGAAGAGCAATCGAGCTGATCTGCAGGGAATCGACGACGGCCACCACACCTGCAATGAGAAGTAAAAACGTACTATTTGCAGAGAATAACGGTGGCAGGGGAACATTGCAAAATGCATACAGCGAACTCGCACATAGAGGAGGAGGGCAGTAAAATAAGAACGCACACCATAGACAACGAAGAATAGAAAAAATGTTCCAACTGAGATGAAAGAGGCACAAGGAGCAACTCCACGCATTGGCAACTCTAACACAGGATGGGCGTTACTTGGCCCGTCGGTTGCCCATCATCACACACCACGATGGCAGTCCACGGGGAAGCTGCAGATGACGGAACCAATGGGCCGTTTGAGGAGCAACCAATGCCCACACGGCGCCAAACGCCAAACGCCAAACCCCAACCGAGAGGTAAAACACCAATCTACACAGTTGTTACCAAATATGGTATCCAAAAACAATGAAAACCCTAGCGCATAGAAGGACATAAAAGCAAAATCCTTGGCAGGAGACATAGCGGAGTCTATGCCCGCAGGATTGAACTTCGGACAGTTTTTTTTTTAAGAAAAGAAAAGAGAAAAATCGCTTCCAACAAGCAGCCATGTACACCCTCGAGGAACCTCTGCAGTAGGAATCATTATATACATAATGATAACATGCAAGTATTCACTGAAATTATAGGAGATAGGGGTGAAGGTCAATCGCACACATTACTGGGCTTAATGGTTAAGAGCATATGTTTCTTCTTAGGAAGGCCTGAGCTTAAAAAACAGGTACGTTCAGTCCATCGAACGGACCAACAAAGAAGTTAACCATTGACTTCACTGTTGGTCCCTTGATGGACCGAACTAACGTACATGTTTGTTAAGGATGGCCCTTAGGAAATCACAGATTCAGATTCAAATCCAAAAGAGTAGTGTATGCATACCTCTGTAAACTTTAGCGGTTAAATCACTAGACAGAGAGGGTCCCTTGTCCCACAAACAAGAATCCCATACATCATACATCACATTGGTTCATACATCACATTGGTATCTAGCTTGAGAATGAACTTAAAAATAAATTATTATTATTATTATTATTCCATTCAGCAGAAGGCAACTATGTGGTGAAGACTCGGATGGCAGCCGGTGGACTTTGTTTTTTCGCCTTCAAGTTGTTGAGGGCCTTCCTTATCTGGTGAACTGTTGCATACAAGTGGAGGAAGGAGTCCACACAAGGTCATAAAATCGAGGACACCCACTAAACACCTAAACACAAAACTTTGACGAGACTCTCAAGATAAGCATGAGCAGAAGGCTATGTGGTTGAATGATTGAAGGCCAACACTCGACTCCGGATATATACAATAGCGCAGCTTGTGAACGATCAAATCGAGATAGGATGGTCGAAGCTAGGGAAAAGTAAAGCATATCCAAGCATATTTGCTGAATATAATGCACTTCTCAACAATGGTAAATTAAAAAAAAAAGGCGCACAATATAACAAAGTCTAAAGGCATATTTTCATAGGTCTGCATGCTGTTATGAGAAAATGGGCAAGGTTATTGTCGACATATCCGTATGCCAAGCAACATATGGAAGCAGTGACATCCTTGCATCTGAAAGCTTCCATCCAATTCTGTGTAAAATCTGCTTGTTTATTCGAGGTGATGTAATGTTGAAAACCATTGAGGAAGGAGGCTCAACGGGAGTAAGCCTATGAAGGCAAGTATTGAAAGAAGCTAGAGATACTAGCTAGACAAAGGATCAACCACGACAAACCCTAGCAATTGGTGATGTTGGAGGCATTGGTTGAGTTTTTGGTTGAGGTGCTACAAGGGCTGCATAAACATTCACAGAATAAAGCACTTTTCTTGTATTTCTATTGCATAAGGAATGTGGATGTGGGTTATTTGCGGTCCACCTTCTCTCCCACTTGGACGCACATGAGGAAATGAGAACGTCAAGAGATGCAACGACTCTTGAACTCTCTGCAGTTGCCCGAACCTTTTGCTTTTCATCACAACATCCAAAACACTTCAGTTACCTTGTTGTCGCATTTAAAAGCTTCACTAAGTTGCCAAAACCATCATTTCACAATGGTACTGCTATGCTAGTTTATGTTCTGCAATATTTTCTTCATATCTAGTCATCCATGAGCGTAAACAAGCGGCCATTATAGGTAAGGCTATAGTCCCCGTCCATTGATTAGGGTGAAGGTAGAGTGTTGTTTAGACATTATAGGTAAGGCTATAGTCCCCGTCCATTGATTAGGGTGAAGGTAGTCCACGTCCGGGTGAAGGTAGAATGTTGTTTAGCTGGACTTATGGATTGTAAATATTATTTATTGTACTTGCGGCATATCTGTAAGGTTCTTTTTTAGAGGACCCAAACAGTCTCCGATCCTTGTCCTCTCAACGTGCTGACTTATCCCGTTTACCACTTAGTCTAACTATCTTACGCTCTCCTGCTCCGTCCTGTTTATTTCCTTCTTTATAGGCCTAGTGCCCAGGTAGGGGGCCCAGGGTATGCGAGATCGTCTAGTAACAGGCAGAAGAGTAGATATGGCTACATAATAGATTAATATGTTGTAGTAGGTCTAAGTAGAGATGGCAACATCGTATATGAACCACTATGAGGCCACCCATGTACAAATTAAGGTGCATATAAAGATCCAATTGACCATGGAACCAAAGCATAGCAATCAGAGGCGTATAAAAATATTGTTTTTAACTTTTAGTAACAAGCTTTTAGGTTTTTAGGTGGCATGACATAATTCAGATAAAGGTAGTTTACTTCTTATGATGATGAACCTACTTGACAGGTTTGAAACTTGTTGACAGAAAAAAAAAACTCTAATGATAGATTTCTTTCAGTTTTCAAAAATTATCAAACTGTGGATTAGCCATAAATAACCAAAAAAAATAATCATCTCATACCATGTTGTATATACTTTCATTTTATACAATTTATTTCATTTATATAATTAATTTTAATACCATGTTGAATATACTTTCATTTTATACAATTTATTTCATTTATATAATTAATTTTAAGAAGAAGAAAAACTAATCTCTCAAAGTTAATTGTTTATTCATGGATAAGACTGCATTAATAGACTCCGGTCTTCAATTGTTTTAAAATAGCAAATCTGAATATAATGGTCAATTTCTTTTTGCATATCATTAAGTGCTGTAAAAACTACTTATATGCATAGAGGAAACATACATCATCGTTGCGTTTTTGTACTAATGCTTCAAAAGCTAAGTTTATGTTTTAGTTCAGGATTATTTCATTTTATTGAACTTAGAATTTGGCCAACCATTAATATTCCTAGATTAATGAAATCATTCTGCACAATTAAATATGCTACTTTTATTTAAGCTAGCGCTAGAATATATTTAATTATAGATGTATTTCATGTTAGTGACTAACTCCAAATTTCTTAGAAGATTTATTACTAACCCCTGTTGTTATATTGTAAATATTTTATAGTTAACTTTAATTAACACATGCAAGGTTAGACAAGCATCATTTAAATTCATTAATGAACAAACTTTCTGGTTTTGAAAGTGTTATTGTACTATGTAAAGATAATTCAATCTCACTTTCATAAAATGTTTGTACTTAACGTCATTGATAAACCTTTTGTATCTTATCTATTTGAGGGTTTTAAACACAACTTTGGCTTCCATCCCCTTCCTCCCCTTGAATAGCCCTTCAAGGGTGTTTGCAATGTTGTTTCCTTAACAGTGTCGTGTTGAGCATCAATAGAAGACACAAAAACTTGTCTCTCTTTGTTATGGGGGATATGGAGGCACATGAACAATATTATCTTTGAGGAAGCAGAGGTAAATAGCAGTTTGGTTATTTCTAAAATTCTAGGTGCTTATAGAGAATTCCAAATTAATCATGTGGAGAGTCAAACCAAACTCATTAATTTTGTGGTATTAAATGATCTTTTGCCTATTGGTTTTTCAATGGAGCTAAATAAAATGGAGAATGCGGGGTTGGAATATGTATCAAATTATCCTTCTCTCAAAAATATCTTATTTGGATGGGTCGTGAAGAAGTTTCCAATACTAAGGCTAAACTTTTAGTCATTCAGGGTCTTTCATATTTTGCTCTTAACAATAACATATTTACATTACAGGTAGTTCATGACTCTAAAGTCATTTCATTGGACCATTGGAAACAAAGAATTGAAGGGATGAAAGCTATGTTCATTAATATCTATAGGCAGTATAATTGCAGACAATATTTCTAAAAAAGGCTTTGGAAATGATTGAACGACCAATATATTTTGAATATTATGAGAAGCGAAGGAAGATGGACTATGGTGGTCTTCAGTTCAGTTATCAATTTGATACTACATGCTCTTTTTGGTAGAGTTTCCTCGATGAGAGTTGATATAGTTATTCTTCAAAATGTTTTAAATATGTATCCTATTGAGAACAAATAATTTGTAAGATAAGGAAGTTTGATACCTAGTTATGGTTATATGCTACACAAATTGTTTTATGAAGGAATAATAATGCTATATGATATATTAGAGGAATGTTTTAAGGACTAATGATGCTATGAGTGAAGAATATACTATACAAGGTATAATCAGAGTGAACTTGGTGATCCACTTTAAGTTTTTTTGTCGTCTTGTATGTATAATAGTTGGGTTATACTCTGTGTGTGTGACAATCGTTATTGCTTTTCAATATAAAAAATATTTTAAATTATAATTCCATTACCATAATTACAATCTCAAGAGAATTATTACATATAACTATAATTACTTATGGTATAAACTCAACATCAACAAAAAGTATTTATATAATACTCATGCCTATGATAATAACGTTGATGAAGGGGTGGCAGGTGCGGGGGGATTCTTTTGGATCCCAGATGACATGTTGAACAAACCTTTGCTTGAGGTCTTGGATATAGGACCAACAACGAGGCCGAGTGGTTGGCCCTCCTCCATGGAATGAAATCATTAGCCAACAAAGACCTCTTAAAGATAGCGATTTTTGGAGACTCTCGACATGTCATATTCAAAATGATTAATGGATACACCACCGGCTCTATAAAATGTCATCACCTACATGACAAAATCATTCCTCTCTTGACCAAGTCCTATGAATTTTTCCACATCCTTCGCACAAACAACTCAGCAGCGGATGCCTTGGCAAACATGGGGGCCTCCCTCCCCCAAGGTCAAATTAGTTTGAATGGTCAAGCTCCTCGCCTCAAACCTATTCCTTAATGGTTCACCGATATTTATGCTTCTACCCTCATTGTATTTTGTTTTCCCCCATGGCAAATCATGAAGGGCCTAATGTTCTCCCTAAAGGCCCCAGAGCGCACTTACCCATTATACCCCTTATCACTCCTACATTTTACACTCTAACCTTTTTTTTGCTTATCCCACCATCCCTTCTCACTCCACCGTCTCGTGCCCTCCATTCTCCGCTTGCATCCATCCATCTTGCGCACCTTCCCGAAGGGCCTCCAGTCTTTAAGAGCTGTCCCGCCTCTCTCCATCCTCCCACCGCATGGCTTCACCACTGCACTCACCTTCCCTCGGTCCCTGCAGGCTTTAATGCTCACCTTCCCCGGGTTAATTACCTCCTTCCCTCGCACACTCCAGGTCTTTTCACTCCCTCCACTATGTATTCTCATTGAAGCCGCTCCCATCCTCATTTCAATCTTGGTCATGGCTCTGTCTGATATGTGATCTCTCCGAAACGCATCCTCTTGGATGTCATTACAGGTGTCGACGAAGGCTGGTTGCAGGAAATCCCATGGGAAACTCTTCCTCTCACCAGGGTTTTCGTGAAGGAAAGACTGGCTCTCGCAGCCTTCTCCACCTGTTTATGCACTACCCATTCTGGAACTTCTTTGTGGTTTTTGAATATTGGTTCTGGTCTCAGCCACTCCATCGACGAACAGTCCTTCATTGCTGAAAGCAATTTGATTTTGGGTTGTCGTTGTTTAGGGTGGAAAGAAGGTGCAGTTGGCACTTTATCCTGCCGAAGTAAGACAGATCGAGACGCCCTCCTGTAGGAACTCAATACCCTCAAGCTGATTCTCAGTGATATCTCTGTCGAATACCAGGCCTACGTGGTTGCTGGTGCAGTTCGTGCTCTCCATAGCAATTTCTCCCACATTGAAATATCTCCTGGACAAGGCAGAATGTCGCAAGCTAATGAGAACGTTGGCAGAGTGGATTTAAAGAAAAACCTTAGGCACCTATATGAAATGATGGCCATTGGCATAATGGACAACAAGAAAATTGCTCAGAAGGTCAAGAGCATGGGGGAAGTGGTCAGCTACACATCTTATCAAATCAGTAACCATGATTCAAGGATTGATGACACTGAGAGTAACCTCACGGAAATGATGGGCAAGGTGGACAGAATTCAAGAAGACCTCCAGCGCTTGGTAAGCATGAATCAATGCAGCAAGGCCCTCGAAACACCAGCAACAGCAGCGCACCCATGGAGGAGGAATCGGTTGTTCAGCCTATGAAGCCTTCAGGCAATCCTTAAATGGTTTTCTAAGTTTTATGTTTTATTGTCTTTTACTTTGCAAGCAGTTTATAAGGGTATACACTACCCCAGGCATTAGATGTTTTGTAAATACTCTCTGTGGAGTTCTTTGGTCATCCCCATGGACCAGTTTTGTTTTCTCCAATTTTGAACTGTAAGAACTCTCTATTCCCGCTCTTACTTTATAATGAATGGTTGTGCACAGCCTGTTTTATATAAACCTTTTTTAGTTTCTGTTAAAAGAAATAACGTTGATGATCTTGAGTATAGTAATTAATAAATACAAATTCATATTTTGTAATTTATAAAAAAAAAATTGAGAAATGAAGCAATTTAAGTTTTGATTATATGATGATGATGATGATGGTTAACGCCCACTGAGACCAAACTTTGGTCTATTGGACCTAAAGAAACCAATTAATTAGTTTGTTTTAAAATTGTATTCCTATGCTCAAAGAGCTTGGCATCCTGAGCTCACTATAATTTGGCAAGTTAAAAGGCTAAGAAGGTCAGTATTGCAACAAAGATTATGAAATTGAGATCTAATGTGGGTGTACGTAGAGCACTCTAAGAGGAAGTGATTTTCATCTTCAATGTTCATATCCTCACAGAGATGGCAAATCCTTTCCACCCATGCTGTTTTAGGAACAGTCCAACAACCTGTTTCACTATAGAGCTCATGAGAGTTCGTTCTTATCTTGGCTATATTAGTTTTTTTCTTTGAACTGGTTAAGACACAGAGATACTTTTGATCTTCTAGAGTAGGGTTGATGACCTCCTTATAATATCTTAATTTTCTTTTAGCCTTTAAATCTTTCCCACACCAAAGTTTCTCTTCAAACTTAGAAATAACAATATTTTTGATGTTATTAATATTTTGCAATGCAATATTTTCGTCGATCTCCCAGTGTTTTAACAAGGCCCTGGTATCTTTATACCAACCTTGCTTGAGCCTTAGGTGGTTTTGGGTGGAATTAAAAGCTAGCTTAGGAAGTCTATGGTCTCCCATGTTATTGATTTTGTGCTTGTACAA
>LPNX010046773.1:292494-310427 GCA_001517045.1 Pseudotsuga menziesii
GTTTTATTCATTAAGAAATTGTTGCCACATAAATTAAAATAGCAATTAATACATAGTAATACATGGAAGGTAATACTTGTCATAAGAGGACTTATCGCCATGATTCGTGTATCTGTTACTTAATACAGTAGGTTTTAAGATGGGACATTAAGTTTGGAAGTATGGACCAAGTGGGAGAATGTAAGCTCCCGCGTCCGTTCAGCAAGGCCGACGGTTCATCTTCATTCAGCGGCTCCTTAAGATCTCCAACGGTTCACTTGGTATGGAAAACGTTTTCTTGTTGGGAGCTTTCAGAGTGGTCCATCACCTAGATCTGTCACGAACATACGACAGATAGCCATGAGAAGCTTGATGGGAGCTTGGCTATTTAAAACCCCTGTTGGTCCCCAAGCTCACTATCTCAATCCCCTTTAGTTTTAAACCATCAAGAAGGAGAAAGCAGAGCTTGGAAGCGTCGTACAGGAAGCTGAAGCTTGTGGAACAAGAAAATCTTCTATAGCAAGTCAGTAGCATCAATGGCTGGAGGTATGATCATTGGGCATTCCTATTCCGATTCTGTTTTATAGTTTTATTCCGCATTTGTTCAGAATCGGAAGTTTAAGCTAACAAGTGGTTATCTTTATATTAAATAAAAGTTATTTTTTATTTATATAATATTATAATAAAGTTTTAAAAATTTCTTAAAAAGAATATTTATAAGCAAAAAAGAATGTAAGTATTGGTTAAAAAAATTGATAAGTATTAGGTAAAAAATGAATAGAACTTGGAGTTGCATCTCTATCTTTCTCATTGTGTTTTTTAACCATTTACAATCTAATATTTAGGTATTTTATAGCGTCCAAAACCCCATTCCATTAACTTATATTAAATTTAGACCCTAATCCCTTAATAGGGGTGTAAAGTGATGCAACCCACATACAATGAATATAAAAAATACCCAACATTCTCCTAGTTGTTGTCTTCTTTGGAGAATGGAGGACCATGTAATGATAGGGTCACAAGTTTAGGGAAACAATTCCCATAGAATTTCTACATCAAGAGAGATTCTTAACATTGACATATTTCGCAAATGAGTCTACAACATTATTTAAAGGTTCAAACATTTCCAACAACACCTTGTCTTCAATCATATGTCACACAAATGGTACTGGACATCAATATGATTTGTTTTAGCATGATACGCAAGGTTCTTTGCTAGAAAAAGTATACTATGACTATGATGATTATTTGGTGATACAGTTAAACAATGGATAACATTTAAAGAACCTTCTGTGGATAACATTTAACAGTGGATATGATCACAGAACAATTGCGCCTAGCGGCTGTAGTTTGTAGAATCCCGCTACAAGTGAATTGTACACAGTGGCACATAACATTCTTCTTGGACATGCAGCTGCTGTGGAAGTATATCGGAGCAAATACCACTTGAAGTTTTTTGGATACAAAATCGCTAAATAAATTGAGAGTAGCTATTTTTTTCATGACGGATCATCCAAGGCACTATATATTAATATTTAGATTAAGATCAATTATGAACTATTTATTAAACACTTGGAAAATACTGTTAAGTTACATGTTTGTTTTTCATGGTAATTTCATTTAAAGGTGTTTGTATTTTACAATCCAAACTTTAGTGTGAATTCAATCTTAAGGTAAAGAGTAAAAATTGAGACCAATTCAATTTGTTTTTAATAACTTTTAAGTTCATCTATGTGGAATTTTGAATAAATTCATTGAAGTGAAGAAACAATTCACTTTGTAGTTAAATACAATGTAAGTTCATCTATGTGGAATTTTAATTAATTTCATTGAAGTGAGAAGTAATACCAAAATCATATAGATTATGTGTTTTGATTTTATTTTATATTTGAAAATATAGGAGTTTATATCTATTTCTCTTTTGGATTTATTATGAGTATAGATGGAGTTTACATCTAATTTTGGATTGGAAAACCTAGAAACAAGATTTACATTTGTTTAGATTTGGAATTAACATAAATTTAAGTTAATATTTTATTATAATATATTTTATTTCTTTATCATTTAAAATTGTAGCTGAACAATGAAAAAGAATTTAATAATTTTTAAATTGAAATTTTATGTTAATAATAATAATAATAATAATAATATGTTTTTAAATTTATAATTAAACTAAACACCAATTTGATACATGAAATCTCTTTTTTTTAAACAAAATAGTTTTTACTAAATTTAATTACTAAAGTCTAAAAAAGTATACATATATGAACATATAACCTCTTAAAAAAACATATATTATTAATAAATAAACCCAAATAATCCCATTCAAATATGTAAAAAGTTTACTTACATTCGACATATAACTCTATGTATTCCCTTCTTCTATATTCCTATTTGTATTGTTTCCACAAAACATTTATGAAATATTTGCACTAATTGAATAAACTAAAAAGCATTCAAAATAGAGATTGATTTTATATTTGTTAATTCTTGATTTTATATTTGGATGAATCAACAAATGATTGTAAATCTCAAGAAGATCTTATGTTTAATGTAATTAAATGCAATACCCGTGAATTCTAGTGACTTGGGTTTGCTTTTTTTTGTCAAATAAATGAGGGAAAATATGGGAGCATACTTCGATGTATGCAGACCATAATGGGTCCAATTTACTTCTTAAACTTAACCTCTATGCTTTGGTTAGAGGATAACTCCGCCAACATCTAGGTGCAACTACAATACTTCACAATTCTTTGAAAATATATTTTTTCCCTATTTTGTGATTGTAACCAATAGAGAATGGCTCACAGATGAAGAGGGGAGACAACATAAAAATTTTGGAATAAATCAAAAAATTGAAAAAGAAAGTTGCATTTCTAAGGAATTGGAGTTTTGTTCCCGGAGGAGACCCATCGTCATATATTGGAAATCGTGTGATCTTGTCATGCACTTTCGACGGATTGCTGGCTATGGCTCACAGTTTGATTCTGGTGAATTTTATATTAACTTTTGTTGTCATCCCAATGCTTGTTTGTTATACTTTGGTTTAGTTATTAGATGATATAGTGGTGATTGCAAGTTGACCTTATTTCTATAAATTTCATGCATGATATGTGATGATGTAATTTATTCTTTCTTTTCCATAATTATGGATTATAATATCTCAAGTGAATTGTACAAGTGGGTCGACCCCACAACATTTCACACTACCAACAAAAAAGTATATCGTCTCATTTAGTAATATGTTTAAATATATTTTTATGTAAACAAAGTTATGAAAATACTTTATCTTTTTATTTTTACATGGAAATATGTCACTACATTAGATTTATATAAAATCAACCTCATTTATTTAAAATCTAAAATCAAGGTATGTTTAGATTACATAATCCATACATTTATATATTCAAGGTATGTCTAGATTACATAATCCATAAAAGTGGCACGTTAAAATTTTTGTAGATGGTCAATTAAACTAGTTGTTTTTCTTATAGTATTGGTGTTACAGCAATAACTATTAGTAACTGCGGTGACATTGCCACCTCATGGCTCTTGTTACTAATTGTCTTCCTTTTAGTTCATTGTTTACAAACTTAAACTAATCTTTATTGAAACTTGTGTGGAGTTATCAATATTTTCAAGAAAAGATTTTTATCAAAATCTTTAATATTTGGCATGGTCGTTGTTTTATTTTATGGCTTAAAAATCAAAGCCCGACTCCTTTGATTTTGGCCATTGACCTAAAATATTTTAATAATTATTTTCATCTTTTTACAAAATCTTTTAATAATAATTATGAGTTATTGAGAATGGATCTCTTAAATGGATACCATTCTTTAAGAACCTTAACATTATATATATTCAATGGCGTTTCCTTTACCATTATTGTGAACATAACCTTTCACCATACAAAGAATATAGTATTAATCTTATATATGAAAAATCATTAGTGTTACTTTGGATAATCATGGCCTAATATCATCATACTTAATCTTTCTTTGAGTTCTGAAGGCACTAAGAGGACACTCGTCATCTAGTCATGGCTTCCCAACCATCTACCCTCTCCTCTTAGTGGAATTGTGCCCCTATCGTTTAGTTGAGTCAATGCTTCTAGTCTCCTAAGTCTACAAACTCAAAATTACAAATTAGAAAATTCACAATATCACTTACAGTGCTTTTATGAGCAAGGTCTTGGCCTTGAACTCTTTCACATGAAAAATTACATTGTATACCTTGATTTACATTTCTATTGCAGAAGAATCGGTTAGTAAAGGGGGTGTGGCATCCATCTCCCCTTGAAAGTACACCATCCTCAATGTTGGTATCTTTCAAGACTTTTATCTTCCACATATACTTTCCTTTGCAATTATAAATCTTCATCTATCTTTCCTTGCTTTCGCATATCTTTTGGTTATCTTCAAGTTCTTTACATAAACATTACAGGGCATTTCAAACATTTAACATAAAACATATGCATAAATATGATCCTTTTTAAATCAAGAGAAGTATAAACAATAACTTCTTTAAATATTAGGTTTACCCCGAAGATGTACCTACACCATTTGCCAGTACTAGTGTACACATATATATTAATAATCCATAATCTATGGAAGAATTATTCAAGTGTTTTTTATTTTTCTATCTTTTCATAACAATCCTTTAGAATTTAACTTTGCTTTGAAAGCTTTACCTCATGTTAATAATATAGCATTCATGAACCTGCATAACATATGTTAATCATAATAATAATATAGACTTCATGATAAAAAATAGCATCCGTACACTAGCATCCTGTGGCACTTAACTTTGCCATTTTCAATCTGTATATCCACACATTTGGGATGATGGTACCTCTTCTCAAGTACCTTTAATCATTCCACTTGTTTTGCAACATAAATACTCATATCAAACTAACATAACATGTATATAATCATAATTTTCTTCACTTATTCTGAAACATATACTAATTAAATGTACATAATAACAATCTTTTTATTGAATTTGTCACAAGAGGATTCACTTCGTGCATAACTTTGCAACTAATGTTTCATCATTCATCATATCATGGTGCACAAAATACCAAAAATCACACACGTGTACCTTTAGTATGGAATTGATGTTCCAAGCACTTCTTGGTTGAAATATTCTTTCAGAAGTTTTGGTATGCATATATACATGAGGGTCATCTCCTCATGGAACCTACTAGTTCATGGCTTGTCAACTTGTATATATTATATTCATCTGATATAAGGATAATACCCTTCATCGACTTTTTATAGCTCTCAAGCATATCTCCTGCATAAATCCTAGAAGCTCTTGAGTCCTGGAATCCCACATATATTTGAGCCTGAAAGCTCAACACCACACAGGATGTCACTATAGAACCTAACACCTCACTTGGGTGCTCCATGACAGTTTTGCTTCAGAGCTTAACACATCCTCTGGGTGCTCACTGGTAGCTCTTTTCCTAGGAGTTTAATATCATATAGTTCTCAACAGAGCCTAACACCTCACGAGGGTGCTAACTGGCAACTCTGTGCTACTTTTATCATTATTTCTCAAAGCCTAACACCTCTCGAGGGTGCTCCATGGAAGCTCTGCTTAATCATAATTAACTAGTTTTTTTATACTTTACTGAGAGCTTTTCCAAATTCAGAAGTTGTTCTTTTGCTTAGAAAATATTTTGTACTCAATTTGTTTATTCTAGATATTGTCTCAGCGTCATGTCTTATTACATCTTGCATGCACAATGAGACTAAACAATTTAGATTCTCCATAGCCAACACGCTCAATACCAAACTCAGTTTCTCTTGCCTAATCACATTTTACTATACAAATTTCTTCTTCCTTTTCATTAATTGGTTACTTTTGTATATTAAGAACATATGTTTAGTGTAGAAAATCTTTTTAGAAATTTAAGAGCCTTGTAACCCAGGGCGTCCCCCGTGTTCAGCTCAAAAGTTTCATTATTCTTTATCTGATTAGTCTTAAGTTTATTTTCTTATTGCAGGTTTCATATATTCATATTCAGTTCTTATGCTATGGTCTTATTGGAGTTGCATAGTCGATTACCTACAATATTCTCAAAGCACTATCAGTTAGAATGACATATATTTGATACCATTTCAAAGAAACATTGAATACATGAAATATCATAATCATCACTAAACATACTCAATGTTCTAAATCCTATTAGCTCCACATCAAATCAATCTTTTAATAATTCTGAACATTCTTGATGTTCATGAGCCCACCGAATCAACACCATATCCACATGGTAACACAATATTATTGATGCTCCAGAGCTTACCCGTTCAATCATCAAGGTTTGTCTATCTAAAGCTTCCAAGACTTATGTACTTCAATGATCAAAATTTTCAACAATATCTTTTTCATAACACACATACCAATAGGTAAACATAAAGTCTCGTTTTTTAATAAGTAACTTTTCACAAAATTCACACATACTTGTATATAGGCGAGTCCATTAGGTCCGTTTGTTGTGAATCTCGCTCTGTTACCATTTGTAACAAACCCAATCTCCTCTTTACCATTTCGAAAGATGGGGTGAATTTTTTTTTAAACAATTTCATTTCAACGACCAAAAACAACATTAGTTTCAAGGAATTACATGGCAGTACAACTCAAATGCATTCCCATTAATTCTTAAATTCCATCTATGAAAGTAAATGTATGATAATGTAAGAGATTCTACATAGTCTTACTAACAACACTTATAAAAGTTTTCCATCATTTATTCATGTTATTATAATACTATTCCTTTTGTTTTTCTTATAACTTAAACAATGGTATGCTTCATGTGTGCAAAACTATAATTCATAGTCCATTCATTATATACAAATAAGAAAATGGGTACTCTTTAAATATCACAGAATTGTCGAACATTAACTCGGGTCAAACACATAATATACAAAAGCAAGAGAGGGAGACACCAATATACGTGGTTCACCCAAATCTAGGCTACGTCCACCAAGAATTGTCGTTCTCTTTATTAATTTAACTTTCAAGAAGGATTACAATTTTCAACGCATGTGTTGCAACTTCATAATAAATTTTACAATTAAGCTCACAAATCCCTTCTCCTCATGAAGGAAAAATAGCTCACATGTAGTTCCATTCTTAATACAAGGTATTGATTTCACTCATCTACGTTAGCATTTGAGATTACCTAGTAAAACCATATAATACCTATATGTTTTTAAGAGCTTGACTTCCAAAATTTAGCTTTGAATATTAGAAGGTTAGAGTTTGATTTCCAAAACTTTAACCATGAAACCCACAAATTCTCTTAATAAATAAAATGATGAATACGATCTTTAATATAAGAGCACAGCTTTTATTAAATTAACTCTCAAATTGTAGGTTTGGATCTTTAACCATCATAATGTAAAAATGCAATACTAAATAATAACATGAGTGAAATCATAAATCTTGGTGTCTATTCTGTGAGATTGGTTTTTTTGAATCCATATTCCATAACTTTTCGACCGAAAACATAGAACTAACTTTCTGCCGAAAAAATTGTTCGCCCGAAAGTTAAAGTTAATGGCATGCCTAAATTTAAAAACTAACTTTCTAACTTTAAAGTTAACGGTATCCGTTGAAACCAACTTTCGGCCAAAAGATTTGTTCGACCAAAAACCTGTAAATATTCAGAACTGGTATTCTATCTCATTTCTCAGTCTTCTTCAAATTCCGGACATATCGGATCATATGAAATACTTAGGATTTCTCTTCACAAATAATACCATTAGTTGCATAATTCAATTTACTTTTTATAGATGTGAATTTTGTTGAATTTGGTGTGATCCACTAATTTTATTTATTATTTTTCTTAAAAGGTGTCTAGATTGCTTCAAGAGTTAATAGAATTCAGTGAAATGAAAATCCAATAACTTCATAAAGACACGATGAAACTAATTGGAAAACCCACTGTATAAAACAATGATGTGTTGTCTTCAAAAAGGGTACTTTCAGTTTTTTTTGTTTTGAATTGGAAATTGGGGAAAATATTGTGTCAAAATAAACATGTCATTTTTATGTTATTTTTTCAGATTGGTCCGCTTGAAAATTTTCTAATAATTATTGTATGCGGCTGTTGGATACAAACTTATAAATAAATATTAGTACAATATGTTTACATCATCATAACATATTTTGTTTTAATGAACAATATTTGAATAATAAATAAACTGTTGTAAGAAGAAATAATACCACCATATATGGGAAGAAATGGCTCACCCAATGATACATCTATTCAAAAAATGCAGTAATATGTTAATTAATAATATACAGAACCCGCCGATCTTGACTCATTACAGAGCTGATATAAGCAGAGGTAAAATCTTCTCTTGCATGAAAGAAAAACATAATGAAAAAAACACATTAACAAGAATGAAACCTGGAATAACCCGAAGGCTATGCTTCCTTGCTGAAAGGTACCGCGTGTTCTTGAATAAGGACACCGACACCAGGTTCGATTCATATAATAACTCTTCAATCATAAGAGGAGTGGATGGTTTGGTAGGAAACCCCGTCTTCCCTATCTTCGTCGTCGAGCAATAATCTCGATTCCCCACTCACTCGTGACCGCTCCCCCTCTTGGGTGTGTAATACTATTTTTCTCAACGGATATCGTTTTCAGTTATTAGTAACCGTCTTCCTTTTGTTCATTCTTTACAAACTTAAAATAATCTTTATTGAAACTTCTGTGGAGTTATCATTTTTTAGAAATTTTTTTTATCAAAATCTTTAATATTTGGCATGGTCGTTGTTCAGGAAATATTAGCTCTTTTATTTTAGGGCTTAAAAATCAAAGCGCGACTCCTTTGATTTTGGCAATTGACTTAAAATATTTTAATAATTGTTTTAATAATTCTTAGATGGATATTATTCCTCAAGAACATTAACAAAATATATATATATATATATATTCAATGGCTTTTCTTTTACCATTACTGTGAGCGTAACTTTTTATCATACAAAGAATATAGTATTAACTTTATATAGGAAAATTTATTAGTGTTACTTAGGATAATTATGACTTAATATTATCATACTTAACTTTTTTTTGAGTTTCCAAAACATTGAGAGGACATGCGTCATCTAGTCATGGCTTCTCAACCATCTATCCTCTCCTCTTAGTGAAATTGTGCCCCTACCGTTTAGTTGAGCCAATGCTTCTAGTCTCCTAAGTCTACAAACTCACAATTACAAATTAGAAAATTCACAATATCACTTACAGTGTTTTTACGAGCAAGGACTTGGCCTTGAACTCTTTCACAGGAAGACTTACATTGTACACCCTCATTTTCATTTCTGTTGTAGAAGAATCGGTTACGGGTGTTACAATATATATATATATATATATATATATATATATGTGTGTGTGTGTGTGTGTGTGTGTGTGTGTGTACATATATGGATATATGTATATACATGTATATACATGTATATATGTATTTTTTTTAAGTGGTTCACCATGGAAGCCCAATTTTACAGCATGGCTACGTCCACTTGGGAAAATATCTTATACTCGCTAGGCAAGTATACATGAACTTGGGCATCATTAATCACAATAAACAGCTCACCAGCCTAATATTTTATTACATACAAGGGCTCCCAAGGAGCAAATGTCCCCAGCGAGATTCGAACCTGAGTGGGGAGCACAATAACCAAATCTCCCAATCACCCGAGCTACACCCAATGGACTGATGTATATATGCATATACATGTATATGTATATGTAGATATATGTATATGTATATAATACATATACATATATACATATGTATGTATATGTATATAATACATATACATATATACATATGTATGTATATGTATTATATATGTGTGTATATGTATATATATGTTTGTGTGTATATACCCATATATATGTGTGTGTGTGTGTGTGTGTGTGTGTGTATGTATGCATACATGTGTGTGTGTGTGTGTGTGTGTGTGTGTGGATATAGAGACCCAAGAATAATGTTCCATGATGGCCATACTCTTGGCCACATAAACATGCGGAGGAATATATTTGTCCTGAGACAACTTATGGTTCCTCGCTAGCCAAGCACCCTTGATGATAACTAGTGGTAGAGCTCGAGTAGACATCAAATTGTGAGGGGATCGATGGCGGAGCAGTTTTCGTAGTCTGTTTCTTTGGCCCTTGCTGTGAGAGGTCGGACTCATGGAGTGCTCTTCACTTTCCTATTCTCCCTCGTATCCTCAGGTATGTAGGTCGGAACTGGCGTTTCCTACTCTTGCTTGTTTTTGGGTTCTGTCTTTCTTTGGGGTTTTATGTTATTTTCTTTGTTGTTCTTCTCTAGGGTGGCGATATCTTCTGTCTTGGGTTCTATCTCGTTGGCTTCTTCTCTGGGGTGGCACGTGCTTTGGTTCTTGGTTGTTTTGGTTCCCTCCTCTTCTCTTTAGGGTTCCGGGAGCGACACATTGCTCAGTGGCTTATTGTATGCTCCTATCCTTGCTCTCTTCCTTGCTTGAACTGGCGACTAGAGTTCCTCCTCTTTGCAGAGGACTAGTACCAACTAGTCTTAAAAAAAGTGGGAATTTGCAGTGTTATTTTTTTAAAGCTGGTTTTCGATTGACCTTTGCTCTTCTCCGGTCTTGCTTGTTGCCTTGATTGCTCCCTGGGGTCGTTGATTTTCGGGATTTTTGGGTTATTGTCTACGTCGTTTTCATGGTGCGCCACCTTTTAGGACGCCCGTGATTTTGGGGTTGACCTTGGTTTTTACGGCCGCTTCCTTTGCGTTCTGTTCATGCTCGGGGTGCTGACCATTTCATTTGTCAGCTCTCTGGGGTACTTTTCTTTGCTTTCTAACCCTTTCGGTTACGCATTAACCCTATTTGCTCTGGCATTACTGGTCTTGGTTTAGCAGGTTAACCCTCATTTTATGCTTGGCACTTTAATCCTCGGGTTTGTGGCTCTCACTCTGGTTGTCTGTCCCTGTTGACTTTCAGGTGTGGGATTTTGTTGTCAGTTATGTCCCGTCCTGATTCCATGTTGGATATTATGGAAGTTGCTCATATCCCCTCATCGGGGGCTACTACTTCCACATTTTCTCGCTCTCGGCGATGTCAGAAAGCAAAAGCGCAAAAAGTCTTGGAGGGGAAGCTTCGGTTTGTTATGGGTCGTGATGTGTACATGGAGTGGGTTGAAGCTTTGTGCTCTCGAGCCCTTATAGGTAGACTTGAATACTGTCAAATTGGTAAAAAGGACTGGGTTTCTTGGGCCTCAGAGCACTGGAAGTCGTTCCTTTCTTATGTGCCTATGATCAGCTTACTGGCTCGAGGTTGGATTGTTTTTGTCTTTTTGGAAGAATCCCATGCTACTTATGTTCTTAAATCTCTTTGGCATATTAGAGGTGGCTCCTTGGTTCTGGATAGATGGCATGTAAATTTTGATCCACTTAGGGAGCATGTAAAGAAGCGGCATCTGTGGGTTTTGCTCCCAGCCCTTCCCTTTCCACTCTAGAGTCGTACCATGCTGGAGGGCATTGGTAATACTATAGGACATTTTGTTGCAGTGGAGGAGGATTTCATGAACTCTTATGATAAAAGGATGGCTATAATCCTGGTGGAAATGGACATTTCTATGGGGATTCCGGGTGATGTGGAGATTTTGTGTCATGAGCGACTGTTTTCTCAACGTTTAGATTATCTAAATATCCCCTTCAAATGTAGTCGATGCAGGGATGTTGGACATTTGCGCAGAGATTCTTCTGTCCTTCGTCAAGATTCAGCATCTCTGATTGCTCATCGCTCTCCTGTGGCTCAGCGGTCTCTCTTACCTATTTTGGAAGTCCCCACTTCGAAGACCTCATCTCCTTCTAGTGCTCCTTCTGCACTAGGTATTTATTTAAATGCCTTCTCTTTTTTTGATGATGCCTCTGAATAAGAACTTTCACTTTTGGATTCGGTGGATGGATGTGCTGCTCTTCCCTCATCTGTTGAGGCTTCTAATCCTCTTGTCTCCAGCCCTATTCCTGTTCTGGACCCTGCTGTTGGTTACTCTGTGGACCATCCTCCCTCTTCTTCCCAACCCTCTCATACTCCTTCTTTGGACTCTGTGATCCATCCGCCTACTATTTTCTCTGATTTCGATTTCCCACCTCTCTCTTGTCCTCAACCCCTTGTTAATTCTTCTCCTCCTTGAAGCTCTGTCTCTTCTCCGTCCTTTGCAGATCCCTCACTGCAAAAATCTCTCGAAATATTTTCAGCTAAAACCCCCCTTTCCCCTTCGGTCTTGCCCCTTGACTCCATTAGGTTTGAGAATGTAACGATCAAGAAAAATAAAAAATCCCCTCCTGAGTCTTTGGTCCCGGCTTTTGCTCCGTTCACTCCCTTGTCCACTAGGCTCAAGAATGCGGCTCATCATCAGTTGTCTTCTTCCCGTAGGGTCCTTAGAGCTTCGACCCCTCCTCAAAGCGGTTCTTGATGATAACTCTCTCTCTTAATGTTCAAGGCTTGGGGGGCTTGGCTAAACAAAAAAACCTCCATCATCTTTTCTCTTCTCTCTCGCCTGATATTATCCTTCTTCAGGAAACCATGAACAATACTTACCCAGCTCTACTTGCTTTCTCCAAAATCCATCCTGGTTGGGAATTTTGTGCTACTAGCTCCTCTGGACTCTCGGGAGGCATTCTCTCAGGATGGAACCCTCACATTGTCAAATGTAAAGCCTTCCACTCTTTTGTTGGCATCCTCCTCAAAGCTCGGTTTAGGGGTTCTACCACTACACTTTCCATTTTAAATTGCTATGGTCCCTACCTCCATCGGGAAACTTTCTGGAATTCGGTTGCTAGGGGTGGTCTTCTTACCTTGCCTAATCTGATCCTTGCGGGAGATTTGAATCTTACGCTGTATGGATCTGAGATTTGGGGTTCAAAGGCTATCCCTGATCCTCTTGGTCCCTTTTTCACTAAACTTTTCTCCGATCATCAGCTAGCGGATGTGGTTCCTACTTGTGCTAGGCCAACCTGGCGTAATGGTAGGTTAGGGGATTAAGGTATTTGTAAAAGGCTTAACAGGTACTTACTCTCCTTTAATCTTGTCAGACTTCTTTCTAGACACTGGGTTTGGGTTCATCCTTCTGTTGTATCTGACCACTACCCTGTTCTTTTTGAGTGGTTGGACAACCCTGTTTCCTGTCCACTTCCTTTCAAATTTAATCATTCTTGGTTGTCTAATGTGGACTTTGTTAAGATGATCAGAGTGGAATGGCCTCTTCTTACCCCTCTAGATCCTGTGGATGGTATGGCAGACCTCTCCCTTAAACTTCGCCTTCTGAAAAGAAAGGTCAAATACTGGACCATAGTTAAAACCATAGAGATGAGAGAAAAATCCTTTCTTATTGAGGAAGAAATTAAATGTCTTCTAGATTCTTCATTTTCTGGTCTACTTTGTGCCCGGGATACTTCTAGACTTCAGGCACTTAGGCTTGAGTTACAGAGGTGGATGGACCATGAACTACAGTCTGTCAGGCTGCAAAGTAGATTGACTTGGGCATCGCAAGGTGATGCAAACACTAAATTCTTCCATGTGGTGGCTTCATCCAGGAAGAATCATAATATTATCTGGGGTCTTGAAGATGAGGAAGGTCATCTGATTGTTGATGACACTGGCATTGAGGACATAGGGGTGAGGTATTTCAAGAAAATCTTCGAAAATGACCACATGACCAACATTGAGGCTCAACTGAAAGCTATTCGTTTATTTCCCCCCTTTATTAATTTTGAAGAAAGGGAGTCCTTCACCTGTCAGATCTCCCTGGAGGAAGTTGAATCAGCCCTTAAAACTTTCAAAAAAGATAAGTCTCTGAGACCTGATGGATGGCCTGTTGAATTATACTTGGCTTTCTTTGATATTTTGGGGCTGAACTTGTAAATGTGGTGGAAACTTCCAGGCAGGAAGGCAGGGTCACTCCTTCTTTGAACTCCACCTTCATAGCACTAATCCCTAAAAAGGAAAAGCCCACTTCCTTTGCTGATTTTAGACCCATATCCTTCTACAATCTGGTTTACAAGCTTATTTCTAAAGTTGCGGCCCAGAGACTCAAGCCTTTTTTGGACAAGTTTATTTCTCCTCAGCAATTTGGATTTTTAAAGAATAGACAAATTACTACACCCCTGGCTATTACCCAAGAATTTCTTCACTCTGTCAAAACAAAAAATAGATGTGCTCTAATCTTAAAGCTGGATCTTTCAATGACCGGGTGAATTGGATCTATCTTCGACTTATTCTCCTACAAATTGGTGTCCCTCTGGTGGGTGCAAACTGGATTTTGGGTTGTCTGTCTTCTGCTAATTTTGCTCTTCTTGTCAATGGTTCTGCTTCTAGTTTTTTTACAGCCCCCCGTGGCATCAGGAAAGGCTGCCCTTTGTCCCCGTTGTTGTTTATTCTGGTTATCAAAGGGCTCAGTTTGCTTATTAAGGATGCACAAAACAATGAGAAGATTAGGGGCATTAAGATCTCTCCTCAGCTTTCTCTCACTCATCTACTCTTTGTGGATGATGTGATTATGTTTGGCACCGGTACATTTGAAGAGTGGGTTGCATTTAAAGTCATTTTGGACACCTTCTGTGATGCCTCCGATATGCAAATTAACATGGATAAATCTTGCTTCTTACATAATAATATGGATGATGGTATTTTGAACAGGATAGCCGGGTCTCTCCCTTTCAAATTTGAGCATATCACAAAGGGTTTTAATTACCTTGGCTATTATCTTAAGCCCCTTGGGTATTTGGTTAAGGACTGGCATTGGCTCATAAAGAAATTTGAGAAAAGAATCCAGCATTGGACCTTTTGACTTTTGTCTATTGGGGGACGCCTTGTATTGATCAAAGCGGTCCTTACTAGCTTGCTAGTATATTGGATGGCCTTAGTTCCTGTTCCTCAATCCATACTTGACAAGCTCAGAAGTATGATTTTTTCTTTTCTGTGGGGCTCTACTGCGGCCAACAAAAAGTACCATCTTGTAGACTGGAGTTCTATGTCTTTGCCGACTTCTCTTGGAGGTTGGGGCATCAAACATTTGGGTTGGTTCAGCCTTTCCCTTCGTCTCAAAAGTTTCTGGATGGCTATCAATGGGATTGGTATTTGGTTTAATCTATTAACTGAGAAGTATTTGAAAAATCTCCCTGTGGCAACTTGGCTTCACAATAAAGCATTTTCTATTAGAGGTGTATCTATGATATGGAAGGGTTTTATTCGTACCCTTTCATGGCTAGGCAGTGGTCTTATTTGGATGGTTGGTAGTGGTAAGGCTATTTGGGTGGGACTGGACCCGATTGTTGGCCTGGGCTCACCTTTTACTCTTCTTCTTGACCTTCAGGACTATCTGGAGGATTATGGTATTTCTACGCTAGACCAAGCAAGAAATATTACCAAAAGTGCACAGAAATATTGGTTCACAACCGAGGAATTGGATCTGGTTGGTGACTGGAAGATTCTTTGGGACAAATTCACTTCGGGGTTGGAGTTTGGTAGAATTAGACTCACATAACAAAAGGCTTCTTTATTATGGTCACATGACAATTATGTTGGGGTTCTTACTACAACACATGGATACGAGTGCATTGCTTCTTCTCATTGCACTACGAGCCAGTCTCCTGTACTTGACCTTCTCTAGAAATTGAACATACCAACCAAAATATGTTTTTTCATTTGGTTACTAGTCAGGGATCGGGTTTTGACTTGGGACAAGCTTCAAAGTCGTGGCAAACAGGGACCAAGCTTGTGTATGCTTTGTCGAAGGGATGAAGATACTTCGTAGCATCTGTTCATTGACTGTTCGTTCTCCAGAAGAGTCTTCTCAGTCTTCGATGACTACTATGGGCTACCCTCTGTTCCGCATAGTACTGTCATATCCTTTATGGAACAATGGTTCATATGTATTCCTATAAGCTCTGCCTTTAGATATTTTCCCCTTTTCTTTTTCTGGTGTATCTGGAAACAAAGGAACCGATGCATTTTTTATAATAAACTGACCTCTGTTTATGCTCTTCTTAAGCAAATCAATGATCTCATGCATATGTATCCAGTCCCTAAAAAGAAGAAAAAAATTAGAGTTATTGGCTCTCGCCCTGTGATCGGATACCCCTGTGGTTTTTTTGATGGGGCTACTGCAGGGAATCTTGGTGGAGCTGGCTTTGTGATTCATTTGAGTGCTTCTTACTCTATTAGCTACTCTCTGGGCTGTGGCAGAAGCACAAATACCAGATCTGAGCTTCTGGCTTTGTGGGCTCTTCTTGCGGTTACCAATCATTTGGGGATCCCTCTCCTTACTATATATGGTGATTCTCTTGTCATTATTTCTTGGGTAAACAGAACTGCATCTCTTAACACCCCCCATCTGAGTCACTGGTGTGATGACATTCTATCTTTGTTACAACATGTCCCTTCAGTGACCATCAAGCATATTTATCGTGAGCATAACCAGTAGGCTGACAATCTCTCAAAACAGGCTCTATTATTGGACCCCGGCTTTGGGAACTATATTGAATCATTGGATGGTATGATCATTGATCATGGGCATTTTCAGCTTTTTTAGCTTGTGCCAGGATTTTTCCCTTTCTCTTTCCCTTGGCACGTATATCTATGTATGTTAGTACTGGTTCTTAGCTGACATTGAAGAGACTTTCAGCCTTCTTGTTATGCTCAGGACTAGTAAGTTTTTTGGTCATTTTCGATCTCTATTTCAGCAAGATTATCTAACATGTTTATCAGGAATGATGAGAAAAGTACGCCCTTGGCAGACTTTATGCTTTTTCTGTGCCCTTGTTTTCTGGCAGCTTGGTAGGCTTCACTAATTATTTAGTAATCAGAGGGGACCCCATATGAGTATGTTTATGCAAAAGCTTGGATTGCCTTTAGTAGGATGATTGTATATGGTGTCCTTTGATTCAATAAGAATATCAAGATCTGGTATTTTTTCCTCTAAAAAAAAAATGTATATATGTACATATATATGTATACGTATAGGTACATATACATATACATATACGTATACATATACGTGTATATACACGTCTATGTATATGTATATGTACATATACGTATATACATATACATGTATATACACGTATATGTATATGTACATATACATATACATACATATACGTATATACATATATATGTACATATACATATACATATATATGTACATATACATATATATGTGTATGTACATATACACAAACACACACACACACACACACATATACACACATGTATATATATATACACACACACACACACATGTATATATACATGTACATACATGCATGTATACATATTAAATATATTTTGGGAATCGAGGGAACAACGATGCAGGAGGAGTTCTCATTTATGGACTTCAATCAATCTCATACAATCGTGGCACATGCCAAAACTCTAACAATCACACAGAATTGGTTAGTATTCTCACATCTATGACTTTATCTAGAGAAAATCAAATACATAAGCTTCAAATCTTCTTAGATTCCAAGAATGCAAAAAACTCGATAAATGGTGCAAGCAAAGTTCTCATATTATGTTGAACAAAATATTAAGGAATATTCTCTTACAATCTTCAAGCTTTGATAGCATTGTCTACAAGTGCATCTACAGGGAACATAATCAACAAGTAGACTACCTAGTGAAGGATGCTTACAACCTCCAAGAAGGGAAACTACACCTACATCACATCAACTTTGAAGGCGAGATCTGCAACATGGAGATAACACGTAGGTAAGAGTTTGAACTCATAATCCTCGTAGCTAGTATGTTTGATGGAACTCATGCAATCGAGATAAACATAAATGTCTCTTTAAAGAAATGTGTAATCTATAAGGGTGAGATCACTCCCCACTTTACAACCAGAATATCAACTGGTATATATAAGATGTAACTTCTAAAAACCATTTTTGGAT
>LPNX010046779.1:0-21157 GCA_001517045.1 Pseudotsuga menziesii
TCAGGAGTTCCCGCTTCCTTTGGGTATTTTTCCACCGTAATGGTTTGATCTAGGTGTTGGATTTTCACCTGATGGTTTGTCAATTTGGGAGAGTGAATCTTAATTATTCTAGTCACTCAATTTCCTTTGATACATCTTGATTGATCGGACGAACCACAGTCAAGTGCAGAGCATACACACCGGATTCTTGTCAATTTTAGTAAATTTTGAGATGGGTGTTCTTGTTAAAAAGAAAACCCTCCAGGAACCTCTTTCAATCCAAGTGGATCTCAATCGGGGAACCAAGGATGGGTTAATTTTATAATAGCTGATGAAACAATTGATGAAAAGGGAAACACAGATACACAATTCTAGATTTCTAATTAGTCCTACCACGCATCTCTTTCCCCTTTCGGATCAATCAGGAAGTCATGGGGTAAGTATTAAGATTACTTTGAAATATTAAATATGGAATATGAAATTGATAATAAATCAAAGTATACTACCCTGCAGATTAGAACTATGCTATTTTGCAAAAAAAAAGCAAAAAAGAAACACAGACCCAAATCCCCCCAGGGGGGATGGTGAATTGGCTCGAAAGAGCCTTTTCGAAAGGACCTTGTATTTTTATTAGCAGCGATTTACAATATCAGCAAATTAAAATTGATGCACTTTGGTCCTTGTTATCTGGGATCCAAAGGCTTACAACAAGATTGTAACAAGCTTGAATTAAAACATAGTGGTGGGGGAATCTTCCGGGAAGCTCTGGTTCGTCCAAGAGTCGGAAATTTGGCAGAGTCTCCTTCTATTTTATGTTAGAACTTCTAAAAAACTGCGATCAATTAAAATAAAATGTGCCCAAACACACTTTAAAAGTGTTTTGGGTCACCACACTAATTACCAAAAAAAAAACTAAGTAAAAATTGTTAAACAGGGGTAATCTAATTTTTGCAAAAAGGAACCAAGGAAAGCAAGATTTCCTTGGGATCTGGGCTTGCTGTTTGGGAAGCCAATGAGATATGCACTTTTATTGAAAAATTTAAATCTTTGAAGAACAAAAAAAGAAGCTACCTTATTAGCAAGCTTTAGATCTATGCTTTAGCTACTTGCAAAAAAAAGGAATTTCCTACACCTAGATCTATCTTTATGAACTGATATTCTTTATGAAATTATAGATCTAAGAATAAAAACTCTTATAAAATAGATCTAACAATATATATTCAATTCTTGGAACTAGATCCGATCATAAGAGGAAGAGACAGGTAACCGGAAGATTGATTTTAAAAGAAAGGAGGAAGAGAAGGGGAAAGGCCCGTTGTTGGATGGATCTGCAATGGAAAATTGTTAGTGGAATATAGAGGGGAAATGCCTTCAAAAAGTTTTTGGATGTACAGTGGATTCAAACTAGATCGATAGCTTGTCCAATCCTTGCTACCTTAAATTTAAACACACAACCCTGCATGAAACTTCATGAGATCTGGATATATATATGAAAATGAGATAAGAATTACATGCAAATAAACTTATTAAACATGTATAATCTAGATCTTCTAACATATATGCTATGAGATATAAGAAAAACAAGTAACCTTACTTGCCCAACTATACTCCTATTGATTCAGTTGAATCGTTCAAGCCAGACAGGGTTCAGATGCAGAAATTGAGAGAAAAGCCGGCAACATCAATAGCCGTAAGACAATGCTTAATCCACACACATGAGAGAATTACACCATTTGGCCTCCAAAGCTTCTTTATTCCAACAATCAAAAGATTACAACAATGTTACAATAGCAAGCCCTTCAATCCAACTCTAACTAGCTTGGAAGAGGAGGTTTATGCTTGGATATATACAAAAACCAAGAGATCCATCCTAGGGGGGTGCAAATCCCAAGGAGACAGATCAAATCAGTTGATGGAGAGTCAATCAATGCAGATCTGAAGCTAAACTAAGCCTACTTGTCAACTGGGGGGCTGATTGAGCTGACACATCAACCCATAAACTGACAAATCAGTCCACAGAGCTTCTAGGAGAGCCCACACGTGTGGAGGAGAGAGAGAGGGTGCAATTCCCCATAAAGGCTACTAAAGATCAACTCTGGATCTGATTTGATCACCTCCTTTAGTCAAGGATTTGTCAGATATAGTCAATCTGGTTAAGATCTGACTGATTTCAATCAAATCGGATGAGAATCCACTGATCTATGATTCTGGATTTGCTCCATTATTCATCAATTTATTAATTAAAATAATCAATAATTGATTTTTTGGGGCTTTCTGACTTGAGTGATGGAAAATCACTCAAAACTAGGAAATAGTGGGTCCATGGGTTTACATGGTGCTCTTAGCTTGAAAATGAGCACCTACATGAATGAAATGGATTATTTGGACCACTTTTATTACAAAATCAACTTTTCCAATTAAACTATTAAAAAATAGCCGAAGTTTTGGAAAAATTAAATTTTAATAAAAAACACTGAAAAAACTAAAAAATTGAAAAATTGAAAAAACCTAATGGCTCTTAAACATGTTCATATGACTCGACCATGATGTCAAGCATGTTTATACATTGACACATAGACTCTAATAACCTTAATAGGTCTAAATGCCAAGCTGACCACCCCAACTTTGGAGGTATGGAGTGAAAAACTCAGAAATGATCAGTCGTTTATTCAACAACCAATAATAACCAAGGGAAAAAACACCCTGGGCTAATCGGATTGACAAATAAAGTCTAAGAGACCGAGTCTTTTACAGACACTATCATGCTAGAACATTTGTTGCAATTCCCCCATGGGGTATGAACATGTGATATAGTACTACAAGCACTTCCCAGAAGTACTTCCAAAGGACTTCTGAAGTTTGAACAAGTTATCCTTGTCTGGTTCACCAGGCCCACTTGGTAAAAAAACACTAAGTACAACTTAGGTGGTAACATTCTGTCTCCAACTGCGGGGCGTGTGCTCGATTTGGTCATAGGGCAAGGATAGGATATGAGAACACCAGAATCTATGGTTTATACACCCTGTAAAAACATATCAACTTGACAAGAAAACCTTAGTAGCACAAGCTTTACATAAAAAACCAAATGAACCATTAAGCTGATTTATTTAAACAAAATAAATGTAACAAACTATTGAAAACAAAAATGTTTGATTATAGCTAAGTACAAAACAAAAAATGCAGAAAGTAAATGCTATTTTTCTAGGAGCTTATTTTCCTACTCTACGCATGATATAAAAAGGGTTAAGTGTAATCAGAAATCCAATGTAACCACCTAAGAATTTTATCAACATAATTTTTTTTCCTTGTCTTTGGTTACCAGCCAAAGTAAGGATACTTTATTCAGAAAATGCAAACCTGTGTGATGATCCGGAAGGGGCAGGATGGATGGGAAATCATAGGCATGAATAATGTCGTCAAGCTTCCTCCCAAATTGGTAAGTTCTTGCGCAGGCTGCTTCTATCTATGACTGGATAGGGTTGATGTACAAATCGGAATGATGAGGCAGATTGACTACACCATCATACTAATCATCAAGGCTTACCAGATGATAATTCACTGTATAAGCCCCAAGTGGCTCCAAGTCATGAGGAAGCTCTATATGTGAAGATGATAGTTGAGACTGATATTCTAATAACTGCATCACATCTATCTTTTCAAAACACTGCTTCTCCATGTCTTCATTATTGATACCTTTGTGCGGATCTGCATGATATGACTCTGAATGATCATATAAGAGTTTTGAATGTTTCTTTTCCATACTAGGATTTTCCAAGGTCGCCATATCCATGCTTCCCTCTATGGAATTATAGTAGATTGAACTTCCACAAATTTATAAATAGACACTCCCCTTGCTGGATATAGCATAGATAGGATTCTTAATAAGATATCCACAAAAATCCCAATAGTCATCACCATCATCTATGTTAGATGCGATGGATTCCCCATTGCTGATATCAAGTTTCGATATTAGGTTCTCTTTGTCCTCATTATTGATACTAATATATGGCTTAGACTGATCATGTGGATAAACTACATGCTCCTTTTTCATATCAAAGTTTCCCAAGGCCACATGGTCCATGTTCCCTCCTTTAGATATGCCGTAGACAGAAAAATCAACAAAACCATCAAAATTTTCTGGTTCATTATTTTCCTCTTTATTCATGTCATAGACTGGATTTTCCATGAATGTCTAGGACTCCTCATCAACATATTTTTTGGGGATAAGGGAGTCTTCGTCACTTGTATCATGCTCCAAGTTATACTTGTCCTCATTTTCATACTCATCTTCTTCAGAGAAAAGGTCACAAGGTAGTAAACCTTCCAGACTACCATCATTATATTGAGAACACATAGGAGTCCCATCATGTATATTACAGTTTTTGTCATAAGTTTCACTATAAGATTCTGCAATGGATTCATCCTTAGGCTTGTACTATTTAGATGGTGACAAAGGGTAGGCCTGACCTACCATGTATATATGATCAGGTTCGCTTGAATTTGTTTCCTGATTACCGACCTCGGGAAGTCCATGTTCCATGACTTGATTTGCAACATAACAAGTGATTTCTTGGTGGAATTGTTCATAGGGTCTACACCATGGAATTACTTCTTCTACCATGTTAGCTGAGTCTAACTAGTTTGGAATCCTAGGCTCTTGCTGAGGAAACTTCTGTTGATACATCTGATTCTGCCTAGGCTGAAAGTTCCTAGGTCCATTATTTCTTTCCATTGTGATCAATCTATTACGCATATGATTCAGTTGTTGTTGTACATGATTACACACCTAATAACCATAGGTCTGGGGTTACCAACATACTCAATCAACTTGCAGACAATTGAATCTAAAGTGCAGTAAAGGAAATAGGAGGATTAGAAAGACTTACTTGATAAACGAAGGTCGATCCTTGCTAGTCCTCTTCCGCTCTGCTTCACCTTCAAATTCTTCAAGTTTTCTCCTCTTTCACCTATCAAGAAACAATCTTCCAGATACCAGATGATTCATATATATATATATAAGCAGGTTAGATAAATCACATATAAGATGCAGAAACATAAACATTTATCAAACCAAGATACATGAAACACATATGGAAGAAGGATTCTCTTTATTATCAATAATGGAAAGAGTTCAGATTACAACCCAACGCCTGAGACAAGGACTCGTCTGCAACCAAAGGATTATGAGTTCCACTGCTCCAAAGAATTCTGTATACAATCCACCAGCATAAATTTTCTCTCCAAAAGTATCTCCCTAACACCCTCCCCAAGGCCTGTATTTATATGGAGGAAATAAGGCAGTTTCAAAGGTTGAGGAGGTTGAGACAGTTAAGAGGATTAATGGTAAATGGCTTAACTAATCTCAGATTATCGCGTTTTTTTATGTTTAAATGTTAAGGGACATATTTGCGGGTATGTAGAAGGACAACCCACGAATGATTCGTGACTTGATATAAGAGCAACTCGCGAATACATCCATTCGCGACTTGCTGCAACTGACACTCGTGAATGATGCGCGAGTTGTATATATGGAGAGTCGTGAATACAACCTAACATTGCAAAATAGAAAAGTAATTAGTTGGATGGAGGAGGAATGTATCATTTAGTAAGCTAATCTATAGTGTTTTGGGCAAACCTCTATCCATAGATGTCCTTTTGTGTTCCAACATGAGGGATGTTGGCACTCGGATGGAGAGGTGCCATTCAGGTGTATAACAGATGCCCCCTAATGTGTGAGGTCAGAGGGAAGCGATGGCCAAAATACATTATAATATTTAGCTTTGGAGAACTCAGAAATCCAATGGAGCAGAGAGAGTACCTGAAACAAATACATAGTAATGTCAAATACAAAGTTACATCTGAGGATGCTATGTTCAATTTACTGGAACATTAGCTCCTTTACAATATTTGAGTACATCATATGATACGGGTAGAAAACCATGTATATTGCAAAGGTGGATCGAAGCCACAATATACAATAATGATGGGTCTTCAAAGATATGGAAGCTATGTAGATGGACAGAACATAATATTGCGCAACTTAGTCCATATTTGAGGGACTAAGGTATTCATAAAGGATCCCAAAGAACCAGTACAATCCAAGCCATGTGAATAAGGGTAAACTGAAGTCAAACATGGAGAGGATTCAACAATTTGTCAACCAATAGGTGATAATTGACAACTGAAGCAAAGGAATTCACCAATAAGGAAAGTGAATCCAGAGGTACAATCATGAAAACTCTAGGTCTTCATCATCAGGAAATACTGAAATGGAACCATGCTGTGATAAGGAAGGCAACAAATCCTCCAACGGATCACAAGAGTGACTAAGAACTGGGAAAAAGAAGGGAGACACAAATAGATAACATATATAACAGTGATGGAATCAGGCTATAGAGTAGACATTGGGAAGAGTCCTTGAACAGTGAGCACAACACAGAGATGACCCAAAGCAGCATATAACGGATAGATAGAACAACTAGACTTATCTGTCATGTAGGAGGCATGATCAGATTCCCCGGGTATAACGGACAAGAGGAGGAGTAAGAAACTCAAAGTGATAGCTGAACACAAATGGACACTGAAACATGGATATCAGAAAGCAAAGAGTGCTATGTTCAAGGATGACATGCTGCCATTACTAAAAACAAGAGAAAACTTCTTCCTTACCTTCCCTGTTAAATTTTAACGAGTCCAGGAAAGTAAACTCGGTTCCCTCTTCATTTTTTAACAAGCTTGAAGAGATGGGAAAATAATGCTTGATAGTGTCACTGATTCGTGGATTTAATGAGCCCGAACTAGTACATGCTCAGCCGGTGTTTTCACATTTAGAGAGTCTGAAAACACCAAAGAAGACTCCAGGGGGGTCCTTTTTCATCCAATTTAGTCTCCTGAGGCCGAAAAAGTAAAAAACAAACCACAGAAGAACTCTCTTAACTTCTGAAGAAGAAAAGGTGCACCTTTTTCGTACTTAGTTAGGGAGGTCCGAAAAAGGTTAAATTACCACCTACCCAACGCTCCTTCCAGAACAGCATAAAATAGCTTGAGTTTTACGAGTGTGAAGGAAAGCAAGATCACTCAGAAAGATCCATTTGGTTATGAGAAATGGGGCTTACAACAATAAACTCGTTGCTTTGTTCTTAGTGTTTAACGAGGATGACAAAGACACAAAGTACACTCGGAATCTTTTTCATGTTTGGGTCCAGAGCACAAAAAAGAGAAAACTAAGCTCAAACCGGGTGTTCCTTTTCCGTAAATTTAGTCCCTCAGGTCCGGAAAAGTGATAAACCTATGCCTGAGAATACTCTTCTCAATTCAAAAGAAAAGAGAGTGATCCTTTCTCGTATTATTCGACATGGTTCAAGAAAGAGATAACCTACCACCAATGCGGATGCCCGTTCACATATTCTTAACGAGCTTGAACGAAAGAGATAACTCGGCAGTCAAGTCTATTTTGGAGGAGTCAGACCTGGGCCTAAAGAAACTCCATAAGGGTAGGGAGTCCTATAAAGGGATAGCTTGTAAAAAGAGATTCAAAAGAATCTCTATTTGGCGTGAAAAATAGCTAAGAGGAAACCCCTGAACCTGAAACAGTGATGGCATGAGCATCAAAGGATGACAAAAGCATATAAAGATGATACTCATGAAATAAGGGCCCTAGCCACGGAAGAACAATGGTAGATACAAGGTACTAATGGCTTAGAATACCATAGTCCGTGGCAAAATGTTGAATACTAAGTTTAATGTGGAGTGAAAAGATGCCAACATGTGTTGGAAATAGCAAAACCACCCTATTAGAGAAACAACACTTTGTAAAAGGTGATAAACCTGTTTAAGGCACAAAGAGGGTGATATTAGTTAATTGACATTTCAAACTATGGAAAAAGACCCACTTTATGAAATATTATTTCTATAAATAGCTTGAAAAGTAAAACAAACTCACCATTTGAACTTTTGAGCCAAAAAAAGCAAAGTTTACCCTCTACCGTTGATTGATCGTTGTGGACAATTGGACCGTCAGAATTGGAATCCATCAACTTCAGGTAATTCTACACCTGAAGCTCATCAAATTGATCCAAACAAATACCAGGTGGTGAATTCAATATTAAACAGCACCCAAAATGATGGCAGTGCGCATTCGCGGGTTGCCAAGAGAGAAACTCGCAAATACGCATTATATTCGTGGGTTGTCCAACGAAACAGCTGTGAATGATCCACGACCTACCTAAATAGACAGTCGTGAATACTGCGCAGTGGGACAAAGCTTAAAAAATATGCAAGATTTTTAAAATTTGATATGGGAATACTGAATTCTATTGCTGGTATTTGCCAGGTAAAATATGGTTCTGGAGTGGAGGGAAAGGGAGCACGAAATAATGGATCATGCAGCGCTCCAAAGTGCACCCACCATACAGGCATTGAGGACCAGTGGGCTGCTGAAGTTCTTTTGTACATCGCCCATGCGGGCCAATGTCTGCATACTAGAGTTCATGGTCAATTACTGGGATCATGAGAGGGGGATGTTCAATCTTCAAGGTGAGACCTTAGAGCTTACTGTGGAATACATATATTTCATTACCGGGTTGTCACAATGGGGAGCACCGGTGAACTTGGAGGGCACTGGCAGGGACGGTGACCCCTTAAGTGTCCAAAACTATGTAGACATATTCTGTACACCGGGTACTCAGAAGAAAGGAAGCAACATTCTTATTGCAGACATCCAGGATTTTACTCTCCAGGTATTAGCTAGTACCATTGTGAGACTTGCAGGATCCACAGGGTTACATATGGCCACCAGGAACCAAATGAGGGTGGCAGTTGACTGTTTTAGGGGTGCTCTCTATGATTGGTGCTCAGGAGTTGCCCTCATTATGAGGAGGCAATTATCCGATTTCAAGAGAAGAAGACGCAAGAATTTTGGCTATGCAAGTATCTTAGTGGCGTTCTTCTTCGAGAGAGTACCAGCCATGAGCCCTGCTATACCGCTACAGGCCAGATCTCCACGGTAGCCAAGGCTGAGCCGATGGGGAGACATCTTCCTCTGCCAGGGAGGAGGAGACATAGTACACAGTGTATATGATGCTAACTTCTACACATGGTGGGAACGACAGTTCTCGGCATTGGAGCAGTTTCCATATGCCGGAATGGACTTCCGAGGTGACCCCGACCTTGTCCTCCCTCCAGGAGGAGCATGGGGAGAGATGGGCAAGTAATTTTTAATTTTTTATCATTATCAAATTTTTATGAAAATTTCAAATGATAGATATATACATATGTACAAGTCTTAATCCTATTTATGTGTCAAAATGCAGATATTGGACTAGTCTGCCCTGAAGGGCACCCTCGTATGTTCGTGCGTCCTGTCGTGGGTGAGGATCAAGGACTGATCAGAGTACTAGACGGAAAGCTAGCCAGGCTAACCCAGTGAGTACTGGCCATACGGATAGAGCATATCCCTACAGCCATGTAGGAGTACGTAGTTGGGGTTCCACCGATTTGGCTACGTCTTTTCAGACGAGTGGCGAGAGCAGTGCTCATATATAGAGGTGCGGTGGAGGCTGCCGAAGCCGAGGAGGCTGAGGAAGCCAGGATGCATAGAGATCATGGGGACCAAGGTGGTCCTAGTGGCCAGGGCGGTCCAGCTTAGACCTAGGGATTTTTTATGGACTATGATCCACATTTTGTATATTTTGTATATGATGGGATCTACGGATCAGACTTGACCTATCTACAGACATATATTTTACACACACACACACACACACACACACACACACATATATATATATATTAATGTTGGTTGTCGGCTTATTTACAAGTGTTCTTTATATGTTTGATGTATATTTTTATGAAATGTGTGTGAGATGCCAATCCAAAATGTAATTAGCATATGCATCAGCCAATGAATTTTGGTTACGTGGAATATGATTGAAAGTAATAATTTCAAAATGTCTTTCCAATAAACGAATTTGCATGAACTGACGTAACAAGATAGGATTTCATACCTGATAAGCTCGATTGAGCTGGGAAACTACCAACTGAGAATCCAAACGGACTTCAACCTAGGTGATGCCACGTGAAAAAGCATCCCATAAGAGCTCAATTACAGCCCTATACTCAGCAACATTATTAGAGGCAGGACCTAGAAAAGCGCCTCTCGCGGCAACAAGATGTCCTGAGGGAGAATAGATAACCCATGCTGTTGAAGCCAGGTTACAAGTGTGATGGCTGGCACCATCAGTGAAACCTATATACATTTTAGAAGACATCTGCAACAACCAGTAGATAATATAAAAAACAAATTTGACAACCTATTGTACATAAAAAAATACATACACTAAAATACAAGAAAAAGTGCTAAGCCTAAGCGTAGTACTTCTTCAGGTAGAGCCCATTTCTAGGCTCAGGAAGCTTATTCCCATCATAGTCCAGTAATTCATATGCACCCTTACTTAAGACTTTCGACACGACATAGGTTCCTAACCACATAGCCTTGAATTTTCCTACCCCCAGAGGTTCTTTATCTTGGTCCCAAAGCAAGACAAGTTCCCCCTCAAAGAAAACCCTAGGTTTGACTGTTTTATCATATTGAGATTTAACCCTATTTTTATGAGCCTGATTAGCAGTCAACGCATCTCTACGTTGTTCATCAAGGTGCTCCAAGTGTACCAGAATTTCCTCAAGCTCAGTCTTTTCAGGTAACACATGAATGGCTATCTTCAAGGACGGGATTTCGCATTCAATTGGAGTAACTGCTTCCACCCCGTGAACGAGTTGGAAAGGGGAATAACCCGTGGCAGTCTTGACATTAGTTATATAAGCCCAAAGGGCAGGATATAACATGATGTTCCAATTAGAACGGGCTGCATCAATTGTCCGTTTAAGGATAGTTTTTAAAGTCTTGTTGACAGCCTCAACCTGACCATTTGCTTGCGGATAGTATGGAGAAGAATGTTCTTGTCTAAATCTGAGCATAGTAGTCAGTTCTGTCATCATGTTATTTTGAAAGTGACTTCCATGGTTAGTGACAATCACTTTGGGAATACCAAACCTTGCAATAATTTGATTGAAAACAAAGAAAGTTGTTGTTTCCCCGTTGTCTTTGAAAGTAGGCATTGCCTCTGCCCATTTCATAAAATAGTCAACAGCGACAATGATGTATTTATGCCCCCCAGCCGAGACTGGGTTGCATGTCATGTAATCGATCCCCCATTTCATGAAGGGGCCTACCGAGACAACAGGAAATAACGGAGCAGGATGCGACCGCATCTTCTTGGTGTAAAGATGACATGGATGATAGTGCTTCATGGCTTCCACACAATATTTAAAGATCGTGGGCCAGAAATAACCAGCACGCAATATCTTCTGGGCCATTGCTAACCCAGATAAATGACCCCCACATGCTTCGCTATGGGAATCATTTAGGACAATCTCCGCTTCCTCATGAGTAAGGCAGCGACGCAAGATGAAATCTACCCCTCGTCGTTATAATGTATCTCCTATAATGAGGTAGTTCTTGGCATGAAGGCGTAACTTACGTCGTTCCTCCCTAGAGGAAGTGGCAGGATACTTCAAATTCTGGAGATAGATAAGAATATCCCCGTACCAAGGATCAGAGGTGGCTATCAAGAAGATGTGCTCATCTAGGAATGAGTCATCCTCAACCGCTACATTTTCTTCAGTGGGAAATTCTACTATAAGCTCAGCAAAAACTAAGGACTTCTTAGACTTAGCGAACTGGAAATCCAAGTCAAACTCCTAGAGAATGACTATCCATTTGTTAAATTTTCCCCCAACAATCCGTCGGGATAAAACATATTGGAATGGATTTACATCCGCCACTACTGTGGTGGTCCTCAGTAAAATGTAGTGGCGTAACCTCTACACAGCATAGACAGCTGCTAAGGCTAATTTCTTGACGTGGGAGTATCTAAGCTTAGGTCCGGCCAAAGCACAACTAAGATAATAAACGACATTCTCAACGAGCTTATCGTCCTCTTGGACTAGTACTACCCCAATGGTCGACTCCGACGCGGCTAGATATAATATAAAATCCCTAGAATAATCTGGTGGACGTAACAAAGGTGCCAACAGCAAAGATTTTTTCAATGCCTCGAACACAAGTTGTGCGGTTCCATCCCATACAAATGGAGTGTCTTGTTTGAGCAAGCGCATGAAAGCTTTAGTGATCTTGGCATAATTAATGATAAAACGTCGAAGAAAGTTAGACTTTCCTTGCAAGCTTTGAAGTTGCCTGAGAGAACGAGGAGGAGGCAGATTTACAATGGCCTCAACTTTCAATGGATCCACCTGGATGCCTCTACTAGAGACAATGAGTCCAAGTAACCTTCCTGACTCGACACAAAAAACACACTTGTGGGGATTCAAGAGAATTTTATAATATCTGTATCTTTCAAATATCAATCTCAAATGATCTGGATGTTGGATCCTCTTGTGCGAATGTGCGGGCAGATCATCAAGGTATGGTTCGACAATGGCTTTTATGTCATGAAAAGCAAATTTCATAGCCCGTTGAAAGGTAGCCCCAGAATTTTTCAATCCCAAGGGAATTTTCTTATACGCAAATGTACCCCAAGGGAAAATGAAAGAATTTTTATGTTGGTCTTCCGGTTTGATTTGGATTTGATTGTAGCCGGAGAAACCATCCATAAACGAAAACACCTCACTTCCCACACATGCATCTATGATCTGGTCAATAAATGGTGTGGGGTAATTGTCCTTAGGACAGGATTTATTGAGGTCTCTAAAGTCTATACAAACATGAATAGTCCCTTGCTTTTTATCAACAGGAACAGGGTTGGACACCCATTCAGTCAAAGCTATGGGATATATAAAACCAGCTTTCAACAGCTTTTCAACTTCTACCTTCACAGCCACCACTTTACGTGGGTTCACGGGTCTTAATTTTTTTCGCATCAGGATAGGTTTGAATTTCATGTTGAACAATAGATGGATCTATGCCTGGCATCTCCTCATATGACCAGGCAAAGATATCGCGGAATTCCTTAAAAAGGGCGGTATATATAGCAATCTCCTCAGGAGAGCAGTTTGCACCTATATAGATGTTTTCCACGACATCTGGGTTCATAGAGATGATGATAGGTATAGTGGTGGAAATGTTTGCCATATTCCCCTCGGCAAACACTCCTTCCCTAGGCAAAGGGTTGATAGGTATATCAACATCTTCTGACAGTCTCACGCGAAACTCTTGGTTTTCTATCTTGCTCAGTTCTGGAAGAAAATAGGATCGATGATGAAGATCCTCACAAATATTATCATGTCCACTCATGGCTTCCAGAATAGCTTCATCAGAAGGTAAAACAGTATCTAAGCAATCTAAAGAATGTAAAGATTTTTTCGCCCATGCGGGTAAATAGAATTCTTCCAGATCATCCGATACTGTTAGAGGATCTGGAATGGGATCAATAGCAGCTTGAGTGATAGCTTGATAAGCCACTTCTACTACCGATAAGGGCACTTCAGATTCATGGGGAGTTGGGAGGACCCAAGGATCAGTCCTATCGACAACCGTAACGATGGACTTCCCCACACTAGTAGAACCAATGTAATTTACTGGGGCTGGAAGATCAAATGTGCCCATCAGTGATGTGTACATTCCAGCCCCCAAGCTCTGTGTAACAGGTTTTACCTGATCAACCAATGGCACAGTGGACTCATTTGACTTTAAATGACCTTTTCGGGTAAAATCAAGTTGATCAATAGTAACCAACTTGCCCTCATGTGGAAAAACCACTACACGAAAAACGGCCGATGCAACAGCAGACATCGCATAACTCCAATTCCTTCCCAGAAGAAAATTGTAGTCCAAAGGAGCATCAATCACTTCTACTTCAACAGACACTGCTTTTCCTGCCAACTTAATCTCAAAAGCCTGGAGGATACCATGCGGACGGAAGGATCTTCCATCAAAAGCAGTAAGTAAAGTGTTTGATGGGACCAGCTCTGGTGATCCAAGAGCTTTCCAACAGGCCAAGGACATAACACATGTAGAGGCCCCCTCATCAACAACTGCTCTTCCAATGGTCTTACCACCATGGATAACATCTATTGATAGGGCTACATGGTAAGGCAGGCGAATTTTAACATCAAAAAAATGAAATTTCGCCGTGAGACTCGAAGAGTCCATGCTACCTAGAGCTGCTAAGAGGGAATCCCGCTGAGCGGGACAAATCTGTAACACCTCCAAAGCTGACATTACACATGGGGTTTGAGCTAAGTCTTCAACCACGGAGTAGTTGGAAGCAACCCTAGCATTAGGGTTATGCAAGGTGTTCTTAAAGACACCTTTCGGTATCTTCGGCATTATTTCAGCAGGTTTCTCTATCGTGAGAGGGTTCGAAGTTTCACCTACAGCTTTACCCTTCTCAGGAGTCTCTTTTTCATAGTTTTTGTTCCTGGTCTGCAACAAAGTTGAATATCGAACCATGTTGATATAATTTGGGTCAGGGAAAGTTTGAGTGCCCCCTGCTACATTAGAAGTTGAAGCAAAGTTCTATCCTTGGGGAAAAGGATCCTTTAGGACAGCCGGTTGTTGAGCTTTAAGCAGCTTCTGGGCTTGATCCATAAGGGGACAAAGGTGAGTAAGGTGGTCCTCTTGGCACAACTTATAAGGGAACTTGACCTTCTTCTTTTCTTTTTTTCCCCCATCAGCATTGTTCATGGGATTTGGCTTGTTTTGGTTTCCCTCTCCCTTCTTACCTTTCTTTTTCTTCCCACCGGGCTGCTGATTGCCCTTCTGAGAGTTTTGTGCAAAAACATTTGCATTCTGGGGAGAGGGGGAAGCCTTTGCTGCCTCCGCCGTAGACTGTTTGACAAACAATTGGTGAAGTTGTTTAGTCAAAGACTCTACAGTGGGAGAGTTAACGGACCCAACCACACCATCGGCATGGGGTCCAGGCTTAGGATTTTCCGCCTCGTGCGAAGGCCTCGGTGCCTCAGGGATGATCTCATACAAGATCCCAGATTGTGAATAAATAAAACCCAACTACTAGGCCCTGAGTATGGCTTCTTCTTCATTTGTTACTCCTGATGTGGAAACATCCTTAGATATGTATGGCAACAATGATTTAAGGAACCACTCTAACAGAAACTCAGGAGGAATGGTGGCTTTGATAAGGCTCTTTCGCCTCCTCCACTCTTGGATATGATCCGAGATGGGGGTAGCCTTGTTTTGTCTAAAAGTAGACAACAAGTCCGTTCCGAAATCATATAGGACCGGAAGTTGAAAGTGGCTGAGAAAAGCACTCGCCAAGTCCCAGAAACTACTAAAAGCAGTAGAAGGCAATTCGATGTACCATTTTGCTGCAGTACCCATCAAGGTCCTCTGGAACAGCCTCAACCTCACTAAATCTTCATTCAATGAATTTGAAGAACACCATAAATGGAAAGTGGTGGCATGAGCCCCAGGATCTTCACCATCTTTACCTTCAAACTTAGGGATGTCCGATGGCAATTTGGTGGGAACAGGTGGCCACAAGGGGTCATGCCTCACCGGGTCATTCATTAATTTTGACAAGTCTGGCAAGTTTAAAGTTGCCAGGAATGGAAGTTTGGGCCTAACCGGGGCAATAAATGTTCCACCTTGGGGATTAGAGGGACCTGCCCCTGAATGCCCATGGGTAAAAGTGGGGTTTCCCCCAGCCACTGGTTGTGAAGTGGGAAGGTTGCTCTGAAATGGATTCCATCCGTAAGCCACAGGATTTTGTGTGGGAGCTGCAGTGTAAGAATTTCGGGCTTTCCCCATAGAAGCAGGGGTCTGAAAGATAGGAGCAGGTATCCCTCCGCTAAACAACGAAAAGGGAGAGCTTGTATATGGGACCGAAATAGGGGTTTGGAAGCTTTTCCCATAAGAGGTGTTGCTCCCAAACTACACTCCTACATATGAAGGAGATGGACCTACGTATGGACTGGATGGGGTGATATGCCCCCCATTCCAAGGAAATCCTTGGACATATGCGGAGGATCCTACTGGACCACTCTGGGTAGTATAAGGAAAGGAAGAAGGGATGGTAGGTATACTGGGAATCCTAGTAACCATGTCACCAGAAGTACCTCCTAGGTTTGAGTGAACCGGTGGTTGAACCACCCGGCTCGTTGGAGTCAAAGGTGTAGAAGGAAAACTAGATCTGGGGGCACTTACCGGGGGAGGTAGTACCCCTTCAACCGGAAGGGTTGAGGTGAACACAAAAGGACTTTCTTCCACAGAAGACATGGCTCTACCCATAGGGACACCTAACACTGGTGAATCAAAAGGTCTAACCTGAACGATCACTGGATCGTTTAAATCAGTCAAGGGGGTGTTAAAGTTTCTTCTAAACTTGTCAGTCTGCAATTCTTCTATCTCAACTGTGTCAAGATCAAAACTGTTAGCAATGAGTTCTGGTTCACCAAGAACTTCACTTATTCCTACAGGTTCAAATGAACCATCTGTGTCTAATCTCTACCTTTGAGGTAAAGGTGGAGGCTCCAATGTGGTGATAGGAGGAAGGTTTCTCAACCTTCTTGACCTTCTAACAGGTTGGTCCTCCAGAATTATAAATTTAACAAATCACACCCTAAGGCCAACTAAACACAGGAAAAACCATAGAGCATACACTAAAAATTCCTAAAGTCTCAAGCAATCAAACCAGGGTAACAGATATACTTTCCCGAAGAAAGCTGATGAGTGATTACTTGGCATCCTTGAAGTAGTTCTTAGGCACAAGCGGAGGAATCACCCACCGCCCTCCTACACTTTCAACAAGGGTTACCTTCCAAGCCCGTTCAAGGTGAACCAGAAATAACCTTTCGGTTTACCTAGGTATGAACCCTAAAAGACAAGAGACTAAAGTCTACCTTGGCAATATCAACAGTTTGGGGGGATAGTCGCAAGCCGAACTCATACGCATGGGCAGGGTAGCTGAGCCCGAAACTCTGTCTAGGACAGAATCCCCAGATGCATAAAAGTCCTGAGTTACGCTTTGACAAGGATTCGGAGGGTTATCTCCTCTGTCCAAGCCTCCACGTGGCCTAGTGCTTAAATCCTGTTTGAGAGGAGCTTCCTAGATACAGTCAATAAATTCAAGGATTTACCTAAAGAAAGGTCCACTATGTCTGCGTTTTATAACTTGTGGGAAGTTTACACTTCCTAGCCCACAAGTCTAGCCTAAGCTAGTAGCTGAAAGGCCCCTAAAAAACAAAACTTACTAGTAAATTTTAATTTATGCATTCATTTTAAAGGGCTGTTCTTTACTCAAGAGGAAATGGAGTGGTATACTTTATGATGTTTTGACTCAAACAAGAAATAAATGAAAATAAAGGTGTAATCAAAGCAAAATTACCATTATAAAAACAAACTTCTTTTTCTTTTCTTGCAAATATATATTGATGAATTGAAAGCAGTGATAAGAGAAACTAAGCCTATATTTTTTGTAGTTTTTGAGATAATATCTTTAAAGTGAAATAAACACTACTTATGCAAAATCACAATGCAAAAGCTTTAACTATGTTTTCTTTTCACTTTTAAAAATACTCAAAATTATACTATGCATCTACAATGCACTGTACTTGAGCAAACTTGAATCAAATAAACAATATAAAAGCATCAAACTGAAGCAAACAGGCTGACAGAACCAAAATACCACCAACAAAGGGAGGCTAGGAACCCTAGCTTGGGTGCAAACAATGACAAAAATCACTGCGGACTTACAAAGGCAAGTGACAACCAGCCACTGTCAGAAGACAGGCTGGAAAAAACAGAGCCCAAGACCCTGATCACTGATCTGGACAAAGACACCTTAAGCCACAACCCAAACAGGCCAAAATACTTCAGTATGCAGACAGTAAATAATCCAAGCAAAAGAGACTCAAGGGATTTCAAAAAAGCACAAGGTGTGATCACCTAAGGTATTCAAACAAGCTACCCAGCATTCATAAGGAAAATCCACTCAGAAAACAGGGATTATACAAAGAAAAGAACAAGCAAACTTTATCTTAAAAATCCCTACTTCCAGGCATATTCGCGGTTGTCTATAAGTGCAAACCGCGAATGATCCATGACTGTCTAGACCAGCAACCCGCGAATGCAAACTTGTATTCGCGACTATTCAGAAGAACAACTCGCGAATGGGTATAAATTTTTTCTCAAAACAAAGAAAAACTCAGAGACTTTCAAATACTGAGGCAAGTATGACACATGATAAAATATCACAGTTAGACTTCCAAGCAAAGACTGGTCAGGGGGACAAAAAAAACCTACAGCAATCCGGGCTCCCCAGCGGAGTTGCCAGTTCTGTTGTATAGGATTACACACCTAATAACCATAAGTTTGGGGTTACCAACATACTCAATAAACTTGCAGACAATTGACTCTAAATTGCAGTAAAGGAAATAGGAGGATTAGAAAGACTTACTTGATAAACGAAGGTCGATCCTTTCTAGTCCTCTTCCGTTCTGCTTCACCTTCAAAGTCTTCAAGGTTGCTCCTCTTTCACCTGTCAAGAAACAATCTTCCAGATACCAGATGATTCATATATATATATAAGCAGGTTAGATAAATCACATATAAGATGCAGAAACATAAACATTTATCAAACCAAGATACATGAAACACATATGGAAGAAGGATTCTCTTTATTATCAATAATGGAAAGAGTTCAGATTACAACCCAACGCCTGAGACAAGGACTCCTCTGCAACCAAAGGATTCTGAGTTCCACTTCTCCAAAGACTTCTGTATACAATCCACAAGCATAAATTTTCTCTCCAAAAGTATCTCCCTAACACCCTCCCCAAGGCCTGTATTTATATGGAGGAAATAAGGCAGTTTCGAAGGTTGAGGAGGTTGAGACAGTTAAGAGGATTAATGGTAAATGGATTAACTAATCTCAGATTATCGCATGTTTTTATGTTTAAATGTTAAGGGACATATTCATGGGTATGTAGAAGGACAACCCGCGAATGATTCGCGACTTGCTATAAGAGCAACCCACAAATACATCCATTCGCGACTTGCTGCAACCGACACTCGCGAATGATGCGTGAGTTGTATATATGGAGAGTCACGAATACAACCTAACATTGCAAAATAGCAAAGTAATCAGTTGGATGGAGGAGGAATGTATCATATAGTAAGCCAATCTATAGTGTTTTGGGAAAAACTCTATCCATAGATGTCCTTTTGTGTGCCAACATGAGGGATGTCGACACTCGGACGGAGAGGTGCCATTCAGGTGTATAACAGTTGTGTGGACTGATTTGCCATAAGTTGGTTTTGACTAGTAACCAAGTCTTTTATCATGTCTGTTACCTTTTCCATGGGATATTTAGAGGTCCCCTTTTCTTCTGATTCAATGGATTTACCCTTGGTCTCTTTGTTGCAGGAATTGTTTCCCCCAGTGTGACCTGGAATTTTGGACTTACCTGAAGACTGCATATTCTTTTCTATTTTCTTGGCCAATTCCTGAGTAGTTTTTAGATTGGCTGGCTCTTTGTCTCTTAACTGGTACCTCAAGTCACTAGTGAAATCTTCGATGTAAGATATGAGGATGGAGGCATCCTTTGGCTTGATTTCGTTAGGGAGGTCTACAACCACACACCGAAATTTACTGTTAAATTCATCCATGGTTTCATTCTCCATCTTCTTAATGTTATGAAGGGAAGCAAGCAGATGTCTTGGTTCTTTATTTTCTCCCCATTTCTTCTTAAAACCCTCTACGAATTCACTAAGAGTTTTATATGAATCATCATCTAGGTCGAAGTACCATTCTTCAACATCATCTTCTAAGGATAAAGCAAAGAGCTTCATTTTGACATCATCATGGTCATGGGAAACATCATTGTAATAATTGTCTAGGTGCTTTTCAAACTTTCTAAGGTGAGACTTGACAGTGATGCCATTATTGCCCTGAAATATGGGGAGCTTCTTGATAGCATCTTTTGGAATGGCATGGGGAGAACCTTCTATCTGAAAAAAGTCAAGGGGTTTGAATAATTCCGTCATTTCTTGAGATTGGTGAACATGACTCTCTACAAATATGTGATGGATATTTGAGAGGGATTGGTCTCCCAAATATTCAAGGTTTCTACGAGAAGTCTGCCTATTCAATATTTACCTAATAAACCTTTCGGGATCAGGGAGAGGATTGAATAATTGACGGTGGTTTCTTTGGGTAGAAATTCTTGGAGAGATGTTAGACAGTGGAGTCTCCAGATGGATCGAGTTTTAATTTTTATGTTTTTTTAAAGACTAGATAAATCAAAAGTTTTTATGTTTTTAGTTGTTTAGAAAAAATTTAATCTAAGTCGTACTCGGGAATACAAATATTTATCCCTAGCAATTGCACCAAAAAGTGTTGCTGCCTTTGACACACCTGGGTCATGTGGTAGAAATATTCAAGCCACTCGGTGTGTCCTTGGGGGCAAGTCTCAAGTCAAGGCTGTCACCTTGTTCTTGAATACTCCATTTAGGATCAACTCCTAACAAAGCCAAGGGGGGTATAACCTATTAAGTTACTAAGGCTAATTACTTAATATGGTGATGTTAATCTGAATGAATTACTTAGGAGTTTTAAATTTAACCATAAACAACCATAGATGACAAGATACAAAAGGAGTGCACGAAAGCACAATGGTGAGACACAATATATATATATATATATATATGTTATACAGCTGATTGGCACCTCTCCGTCCGAGTGCTGACATCCCTCAGGTCGGCACACAAAAGGACACTTATGGATTGAGGTTTTCCTAGTTTCATTATACCTTGGTTGATGATGAAATACATTACCTATATGCCCAGCTGGTTACTTTGCTATTTTGAGATTTTGAGTGCATGCGCAACTATCCTTATTGGCATATCGCGCATATGCGCGAGTGTTACGTTCAGCAGGTCACGCATACATCTATGCACGGGTTACCCTTCTACAGAGTCACGCATGATGCGCGGGTTGCCTTACTACAGACCCGCGCATATCTCCCTCAAAATTAGTTTTTAAAAATACGCGTTAATGGGAGATTAGTTGGTCATTTACCTTAATCCCATTAACTGCTATAACTTCCCTATTTCCTATTTGTGCTTTTATAATCAAATTGTCTGCAAGGTCATAGTATGTTGGTAACCCCCAGACCTAGGTTATTAGGTGAATTATCCATTACA
>LPNX010046779.1:21665-42825 GCA_001517045.1 Pseudotsuga menziesii
ACCTCATGGTTTGTCGATTTGGGAGAGTGAATCCTAATTATTCTAGTCACTCAATTGCTTTTGATATAGCTTGACTGATCGGACGAAACGTAGTCAAGTGTAGAGCATACACACCGGAGTCTTGTCAATTTTAGTAAATTTTGACATGGGTGTTCTTATTAAAAAGAAAACCCTCTAGGAACCTCTTTCGATCCAAGTGGATATCAATCATGGAATCAAGGAGGGATTAATTTTATAATAGCTGACTAAACAATTGATGAAAAGGAAAACACAGATACACAATTCTAGTTTTCTAATTAGTCCTACCACGCCTCTCTTTCCCCTTTCGGGTCAATTAGGAAGTCATGGGTTAAGTATTGAGATTACTTTGAAATATCAAATATGGAATATGAAATTGATAATAAACCAAATTATACTACCATGTATATTATAACTATGCTAGTTTGAAAAAAAAAGGAAAGAAAAGCAAAAAAGAAACACAGACACAAATCCCCCTGGGGGGGATGGTGAATAGGCTTGAAAGAGCCTATTCGACAGGACCTTTTCTTTTTATTAGCAGTGATTTAAAATATCAGCAAATTAAAATTGATGCACTTTGGTCCTTCTTATTTGGGATCCAAAGGCTTACAACAAGCTTGTAACAAGCTTGAATTAAAACACAGCGGTGGGGGAAGCTTCTGGGAAGCTCTGGTTCATCCAAGAGTCGGAAATTTGGTAGTCTCCTTCTATTTTATGTTAGAACTGCTAATAAATAGTGAGAAATTAAGATAAAATGTTCCCAAACACACTTTAAAAGTGTTTTGGGTCACCACGCTAATTACCAAAAAAAAACTAAGTAAAAATTGTTAAACAGGGGTAATCTAATTTCTGCAAAAAGGCACCAAGGAAAGAAAGATTTCCTTGAGATCTTGGCTTGCTATTTGGGAAGCCAATGAGATGTGCACTTTTATTGCAGAATTTAAATCTTTGAATAACAAAAAAGGAAGCTACCTTATGAGCAAGCTTTAGATCTATGCTTTAGCTACTTGCAAAAAAAAGGAATTTCCTACACCTAGATCTATCTTTATGAACTGATATTCTTTATGAAATTATAGATATAAGCAGAAAAAATCTTATAAAATAGATCTAAAAATATATATTCAATTCTTGGAACTAGATCTGATCATAAGAGGAAGAGATAGGTAACCGGAAGATTGATTTTAAAAGAAAGGAGGAAGAGAAGGGGAAAGGCCCATTGTTGGATGGATCTGCAATGGAAACTTGTTAGTGGAATATAGAGGGGAAATTCCTTCACAAATTTTTTGGATGTACAGTGGAGTCAAACTAGATCCATAGCTCATCCAATCCTTGCTACATGAAAGCTACACACAATCCTGCACGAAACCTCATGAGATCTGGATATATATATGAAAAAGAAACAAGAATTACATGCAAATAAACTTATTAAACATGTATAATCCAGATATTCTAACATATATGCTATGAGATTAAAGAAAAACAAGTAACCTTACTTTCCCAACTATACTCCTATTGATTCAGCTGAATTGTTCAAGCCAGATAAGGTTCAGATGCAGAAATTGAGAGAAAAGCCGACAGCATCAATAGCTGTAAGACAATGATTAATCCACACACATGAGAGCATTACACCATTTGGCCTCCAAAGCTTCTTTATTCCAATAATCAAAAGATTACAAAAGTATTAAAATATCAATCCCTTCAATCCAACTCTAACTAGCTTGGAAGAGGAGGTTTATGCTTGGATATATACAAAAACCAGGAGATCCATCCCAATGGGGGCACAAATCCCAAGGAGACAGATCAAATCAGCTAATGGAGAGTCAATCAATGCAGATATGAAGCTGAACTAAGCCTACTTGTCAACCGGGGGGCTTATTGAGCTAGCACATCAACCCATAAACCGACACATCAGTCCATAGAGCTTCCAGGAGAGCCCACACGTGTGGAGGATAGAGAGAGGGCACAATTCCCCATAAAGGCTGTTGAAGATCAACTGTGGATCTAATCTGATCACCTCCTTCAGTCAAGGATTTGTCATATCTAATCAATCTGGTTCAGATCTGACTGATTTCAATCAAATCGGCTAAGAATCCACTGGTCTATGATTCTGGATTTGCTCCATTATTCGTCAATTTATTAATTAAAATAATCAATAATTGATTTTTTGGGGCTTTCTGACCCGAGTGATGGAAAATCACTCAAAAATACGAAATAGTGGGTCCATGGGTTTACATGGTGCTCTTAGCTTGAAAATGAGAACCTACATGACTGAAACTGATTATTTGGCCCACTTTTATTACAAAATCAACTTTTCCAATTAAACTATTAAAAAATAGCCTAAGTTTTGGAAAAATTAAATTTTAATAAAAAACACTGAAAAAACTAAAAAAATGAAAAATTGAAAAAACCTAGGGGGACTTAGACATGTTCATATGACTCGACCATGATGTCTATCATGTTTATACATTGACAAATAGACTCTAATAACCTCAATATGACTAAATGTCAAGTTGACCACCCCAACTTTGGAGGTATGGAGTGAAAAACTCAGAAATTATCAGTCGTTTATTCAACAACCAATAATAACGAAGGGAAAAAACACCCTGGGCTAATTGGATTGACAAATAAATTCTAAGAGACTGAGTCTTTTACAAGCACTATCATGCTAGAAAATTTATTGCAATTCCCCCATGGGGTATGAACATGTGATATAGTACAACAAGAACTTCCCAGAAGTACTTCCAAAGGTCTTTTGAAGTCCGAACAAGTTATCCTTGTCCCGTTCACCAGGCTCACTTGATAGAAAAACACTAAGTAAAACTTAGGTGGTAACAGATCTCATCTTAAAACTCATTCTGCATCGTCGATCTATGGTCTGCGGGATGCGAAAGTCGGGATGATGGTCTTTCTAAGGTTCAATTCTGCACTTTCCACTTCCACATCATCCTTCCCACCACTATTTTTTTTGCACTGTCGATATGTATCGGATCAACTTTCATCCATTGATCTAGCGGAAAGAGAAACCCAAAACCTAAACCTTTCACATCAAAACCACTTGGTATTTCCGGTTTCCTATTTCCGCCCTTCCATGCCTTTCCGCACTTCTGGTCTAAGCGGAAACTCTCCGAGCCATTGGATCTAGTGGATATCAGAAATTAGAACTTCAAATTTGACAACAAAATTTCTTAAGATTTCCAATTTCCAATATCCACCCTTACGCGCCTTTCCGCACCATCAATCAAGGTGAAAAATTTCTGGACTCTTGGATCTGGCAGAAAGCAAAAAATCATATTTTCAGGATCAAATATTTAATATTTCTGATTTTTTATTTCCTCCCTTCTGCACCTTTCCGCAACATCAATCTAGGTGGAAGCTTTCTGGGTCGTTGGATCTGGCAGAAATCAGAACCCCGATCATAGAAAATAGAATTTGGAACTTCAACTTTGTATACCTGGAAATCTCATATTTTTTATTTTTGACTTCTACCTTTCTCCCTCTTTCCACACCATTGATCTGGGTGGAAGCTTTCTGAGCCATCGGATCTCAGATTGCGGAAGTCGAAATTTGGGACTTGAACTTTTTAATGACCAAAGCTGAATTTTCTTCTTCTGGACTTTCGTTCCCAATTTTTCCTAGGCGTAAATGAATTTTGGCCCGTTGATCTCTTTTGTGGATTGAATCTACATCATGCATTCTTTCATAGACCCTTTCCTTAATCGTATTTGTCATACTTAGGAACATTTCCAGGTCATGCCAAAGGATTTCTTACTATTTTGACATACATGTTTAGGAATAAGCCTCCCCAGCAACGTCAAACCTTCTCCTTCATACCTTCAGGTCATAATATATGAAAATTTGTCAACCCTACCCCTCATTTTTCACTAGTCCATACCTTTGAAGGGGAATTAGTGCAGATGGCTTAGGTAGAGAATTTCAAAATTTAGCACAAGTGCTAATGGAATCCTAGCAAGGACAAAAAGAAGAAGAAGAAAGAGAAGACAAAATTCACTTACTGTCACAAAGGTTGGCATGTAGAGTATGCATACATGAATAACACCATTTACATGATGGTGCAACTCCTTAATAAGAATAACATCCCACTTCTAGAATTTTCAAGGAAGAAAGAGGGAGGTTCAAGCTCAGAGAATAAGGAAAGATGCCATGCTTTGGTTGTTGTTCTTCAATCTCTTCATCCTTCATCATAGATTCAGGTTCCTCCAGTAACATGGAATCCAAGCATGATTCCTTCTCGACCCTACATCTTTACAGTGGTCCATCCATCCTCATGGGTGATCATTCAAAAATCCAAGCCAAAGGGATTGTCGGGATTGATCTTGAAGATGGGTACTTTAACAATGTGTTTTTTGTGCCTAATATAGCAGCGAACCTACTCTATGTATATCAATTGACACACATTGGTACAACCAAGAGAGTAAAATTTACTCAAAATGATGTGGATATCTCATAAATATCTATAGGCCAAGCTATTGTAGTGGGTTTGTTGACCATGATTTGAGAATGTACAAATTCTCTCGCTTACTTCTGTTATCACATATATAGTATCCAGGCTACCATATTCTATTTTTTAGACACAGTACATTTTTCAGCCAGATCTCTTACATATGAGATGTTGAGATGAGCATTTTTTATGGATCACGTTTATATTAGTGGACTATTGTACTCTCCCATGTCAGGATTGAGTCTCAGGACACTCAGATCTGAGGACCAATGTAGCCATTTATGTCATTACAGAGCAGTCATTGATGCCCAGTTTTGTATCAGTTCTTTCTCATTGGACATATGGTGTCTCAGATGGATTATAATTCATGATTATGACTTAGCTTTTTATATTGTGTTATGGTTATTATTGCTCTTAAAATGATGTTTGTGACATGTAGTAACTTGTGGTATCGTGATCTGGAGGTCATAATTATATGGACTTGAATGTATTTTGTACTATGTATTGATGTCCCTACTTAGACTTGGAAGTTCTTGATCTATACTCATTGGTTTTAACCCTCCTTATGGATAATAGAGGTAGTCATTCCCACCATTCTTTTGGCTTGCTAGTGTTGGCTCCATCATTCATTGTCTCCACCCATCCATTACGTTCCAGTTTATTTTCAACCCGACTGACTTCTTGACTTATGGCATGGAGGACCTTTTTCCCCGCTAGAACTTTTGTTGGACAAACCTCCCTGTTTATATTGTATCTCGGCTTTGAGTTGGTGGCAAAACTTGCCTTTGGTGAGTTTGAATCATTCTGGTTGGTTGTCCCGATGTTTGGCACTGTGTAGAACTACCCCTAGTCACTTGAGATGTTGTTGGCTAAAACTAAAAGTTCATGTACTACCTGTATTGAAAATATTGAATATGCACCCATGGAAAATGAAAATTATAAAACTGTGTTTGTTAACACATGTAAAGAGGGCAAGAGAAATGAAATGCTAAAATACTCCTTGAAGAGTATAAGAAAGGTCCAAAAAAGCAATGGTTAAAAATATGCTATATCCAAATATTGCTGACCTTATAAAATAAATATGTCCCACATGAAAGCTGCAATTAGCTGTGCTTTTAAGCACTAGTGAAGTCCCAAAGGGTCATATAGGCCAAAAAGGCCATGGAATAAAATGATGGTCCTAATTAACTTGGATCAGTCTTGATGTAGTCATGATGCCTAAGTTGAATAAGCACTCTCTAAACAACTCATCCATTTGTGAGGCACTGCCATTCCTTGTGTTGTTGTCTATCCGACATTGATTATAGTGAGTATTCCCTTTCCATTATCCAAAGTGTCATAATGTTGAGTAGGAAGTCATCCTTTGCCTTAGCCTTGTCATTTTCACCCTTCACCATTTACTAGCAAATTGGCTACAACTATGAAGTGAGTATAGTCTCGAAAGTCTAAGTTTGAGTAATAATAAATAAAGCCTTATATATGTATTGGTTGATGTACCTCCAGTGAAATGAATGCTACTTGTTGTGATTTTTACTTGAGTGAGTTGTAGAGCATGTCTTACCCTTTTACACTTGCAGCGGATGGATGACAGTCTGAGTTATTATTGGTGTTTGATCAGTTACAGATGCTTTTATTGTTTATGGGATATGATTGATGATCAGATACAGACCTGAGAGGGGTATGAGTATACACCTTAGATGTATTTGGACTCTCTGATTCCAATGAGATAGTTTATTTCTAGTTCCAGGCACTTGCAGATATGATCAAGCTCATTCTGCCTTTCTGATGCAGTTTTTCTTCACAAGTTGATATGTTTGAGAAGGGAGATGTTTTAGTTGGATCTCCTAGGGTGTTGTATGGGCATAGGGGGTGCAGCCACTTGTTTGTACCATAGTACCCCCATCCCAGAGAGCTTGGTGGGCTCAGTTGGACAACGCACGAACCCTAGGAGGCTGTTTTGGCAGGTTCATGTTTCTCGAGACAAATTAAAAAATGGTTAAATGGCTATTGAAGAAATAAATTTGGGATACTGAGGCAAGGAAATGACATGGGATGAGTCACAATGATGAGAGTGATGTCCTCCACACCTTCTCCAGTAGTTGCAGCACCTAATTAGGCCCACACCTTTTTGGGCATTTTTATATTATTTTTTGGAGCTTTTGGGAGGTTCACGATTTCCTCAAGGAGGCACAAAGTCAAAGAATTAAATTATTATATTATTTTATTGTGCCATGGGGAGAACTAGAGAGAGTTATTCAAACACTCCTTGGACTCACCATGTGATTCATTTATTTCTTGTTGAGTGGGTTCCCTCTTTATGGGTGTTTTAGTCCACTTTGGTACTTTATGGTTACATTGATCCATGTATTGTATGTTGAGCTCATCTCAACCATTGATTAGAACATTTCATCTTTTAATCTTAGCCACTCATTTTGAAATTTGTTAGAATTCGATTATGATTTTGGTTCTCTCATTTCTATTTAAAGGAGAACGCTTCTCATTTGTAAGGGGTCTTTGGCTCTTGGATCTGAATAATAGAAAGACTTTTTGTGGAAATTTTTGTGGATCTGCTTTGCATATGATGTTCTCAAATGGTGATTGGATAGTATTCTACTTCCTAGCACTGTGTAAATTCTTATGAGATCTATATTTTTCTGCTATCATTGTTTTTCCTACAGGAGGGCATTTTGGCTAGAGCGTTTTTGCAGGGGGACCTCAACTCGCTTGGTTTTCTTCGTCTTGGATTAGGGGGTTTTCATTAGTTTCATTGTGATCTAAAATTACTTTGTTTTAATTTCTCGTAGAATTTGGTTTCTTTATCTCGTATCGGCAAATATGATATTGTTGACGTTTGCTCATGCAGGATAGGGGGCCCATTGGTGGCTTGTGGCTTACATCCTTCATAGAAATCATTGGGATCTTCCAGAATTGATCGATATAGCAAAGAACCTCACTGTTAAAGACTTCTACAAGAATATCCAAGTAATATATAATAGGTAAGTCTCTTCTCTTCAGATCGTATTCCATTGTACCTTGCTTTACTTCATTTTTTCTGAAAACTCCTAAAATACTAAAAACCCTATAAAGCACTAAATCTGGGAATCATCCGATATTTGGCCAAACCATTTCTAGGTTTCATAGATCAGGCCTCCCCTTCACCAAATGTAATGCAACTCTAGTCAAAATCCTGCTGGTTTGACCTAGATATGATTTTTAGCCATAAAACTGCATAAACCCCCACTGAAAATTTGACCTGCTAGGGTTTTGAATTTTTCTGAATTATGAATTCACAGACGGATAGATCAGATCCCACATAGTCCAAATCACCCTCAATTTTGTCCATATTCTTGGCATTTTGATCTAGATCTGGGTTTTTGATTGAAACAGCCCTAGCGCCCCCACTAAAAACTGGACTTTTTTGGAATTGAATTTTTCTGAAATCTGACAAGATAGGCTGATAGATCAGGGCTTAAGCACTCCAGAACACCCCCAACACTGAGCTACTTCCTTCCAGTTTTCCCTAGATCTAAAAAAATTGATTTTCATCCCCCCTCATCAGATTTTGACTTTTGTAGGTCTGATGTTTCTTGCGGTTTTCTGATTTGGGTTTGTAGATCAAGCTACCGTGACCCCATTTATCCTTCAACACTAAGCTGATAGTCTCTTGGTGGCTACATATCTACAGATATGCTTCTCCAAGCCCTAGCACTAGCCCTCCTCCTGCTGGATTGCCTGTAACCTGAGTTTTTCGGGCCAAATCCTTTTCTTGGTCCATAAATCAGGGTATATCCTAGGTGGGTTCACTAAAACGTTGGGTTGATGCTGACTCCATTTCCCAATGCACATAAGGCACTGATCTCCTAGCTAGTGCTATCCCTAACTTGACCTCACTCCCATTCCCTTTTCCAACATTCATTTACAAATCTAGTTACCTATCTTTCACTGACTTTGTCTCCTTGGTACTACACAGTCCCAACTCTGTCCTTGCTTACCCTGTCATAGTTACATTTCCCAAGATAGTGGTCATCTCCATCAGTTTCTAGTACCTAAACCCTATAGCTAGGGTTTCCATTCACCTTGCACCTTACATACCTTAAAGCCCCATTTGATCTGTTCTGGTGTCTAGGTCTAATCTCTCCTGTTGAGAGTAGATCCAGGTCTCCCCCATTATTGTCTTAGACTAGGATAACTTAAAGTGAAGGCTTCCTTGATTGGCATGACAACCATCCTTTTGGGATTCTAGGTAGTCATGGTTCCACCCCTTAGTTTCTTGCCCCTCTACCATCCATCTTGGATCCACCTCACAAAGGAAACTACAAGGTTGGTGATAACATTCTGGCACCGTTGCCAGGGAGGTAGAGGCCTACCTTGGTTTGACATACCTCACCTTTCCCTACGACATATCTTTTTTTGGTGAATTACTTGTGTGGCTCACCTGGTGACTCCACCCCACGTCTCCACAGAGGATCGTACCCAACATATTAATCTTAATTTCTTAGAGCATACCATAAATCAGAATGAATTCAGATGTATTTCTGAGGCACATGAAGGAAGTAACCAAAACCATGATTGAAAATACAAGACAAATAAATGAAAGGGATAGATGGAGATCAGACTACATGTATGAGGATGATCTCGAGCATGACTATGGGTATGAATCTAGTTATCACAATCTTTACACTAGTACAAAATGAGGAATTAGCTACTATGTGACTAAAAATTCTAGTCACCACAGGTTTTTCAAGTGATTTACTACTAAATATGAGCAATTTTGATTGACCCAACTATAAACGACTAAAATTAACTACTAATTTAGTCACCAGTTAACAAATATGACTAGATAATAAGTGACAGAGTTAAAAATGACTAACATAAGTGACTAATTTAGTCACAACATAAAAAATGACTAGCTAGAAGAATATGAATTAGTCATTTATGTTAGTCATTTTTAATTGTGTCATGGAAAATTGCAATTTTGACAATAAAGTCAAAATTTTGTAAATTGTCTACCTTCTATTAGTAATATTGGTGCCATGCACCTCAATATTCAGAGATCCAACAAAGCAATTGCATGAATTTTCTCTTGACCATCTTTATCCCTGCTGCACCATTAATGAAGCAAACCTGGTTAAGCGCATGCCAAAGGAAAATTACGTTCCTTATACGTCAATTATGAATTAGGTACTAGAACCAGTACCATATTGATACCTAGAAGCATCATAGCTAGTTGTTGGTCCTTCAATGTAAGAGTCCTTGCAAGTCCCATACTAAGGTGCTTTTGTAACTTCAGTATAAGTATTATGATCTGTGACCATCGAACTAGCTGCACCAGTCAATGTAGCTTCACCAAGCTTAGTTCCTTTAAACGTCGTAGCAGTTGATCCAATTATAATTAAACTGGGGTGCTGACCCAAAACCAGTCTTAGATCCATATGCAGTAGAAAGGTAGAGGCTCGACCCCATCTCCGAGTTTCAGGAAAATATTTCGATTCCTCGACCTCTTATAGGCCTCATGAACCTCTTTTGGTTAATTATTAATACAAGGATCATATAACTTGTCCCCTTTTTAGTGACCAAAGCACAAAATCACTAAAGGAACACTTCCATTGATACAAAAATTCAACATGTCATAATGTTGATGAGAAGAAATTAACAATCATAAAAATAAAAATAAATAATTAAACTATTGATCCAAAGTATCTTCATATAAATGTTACAACAAACACACGAGGAAAAGGCAAGATAACAAGGAAAACACACAAAGAAAAATATAGATAACAAATGCGGATGCGGGAAGTTATAGTGTGAAGGTCGGGGAATTCAAAGAGTCTCGAGATGGTAGCAAGCTTCAAATTTGAAGCCTTCAGAGCCCTTCAAAGGCCATTATAAACGTCATAGAAGGCCACAAGGAATTTTACCATGCAAAAAAAATTTAGTTTCATTCCCAGCACTTCAATAATGAAATTGAGTAAGCCTTGGTAAATTTGCAACAGAAGGGAAGCTACAAAATTTGCGTATCCAGGGATTCAGTGGACTATGGGAGATTCGAGACTTAGAGTCTTCCCAAGTGCCCTTGAATAGTCGGATCATGGATGAGGATCTCAGTCCCAATCGACATGGACCACGGTGGGCCACTAGGCTTCCTAGTGCCAAGTTCAAGTCGGTGAGTCAGGACTGTGACTCAAGATTCTATGTTCACTTTCAAAGCATTTAATCGCATTAGCATGCATTACTGATTCACCATTAAATCTTGGTATGAGATGATGCCACCTGCCAACTCGATTTTCCATCTGTCATCTTATTGTTCACCGAGTCACTTGATATCACAACTTACAAGTCACTTGAGTATTTGAGTATATAATGTGAAATTAAATACTCATATGAGTCATATCTAAGGATGGTGAATTGATTTGATAACCCTCCACTGTCAAGGCTATATAAGGAAAAACTAATTGTGTTGTTTTTTGGGTTACAACTTACAATTTGCAATTCACAATGCATTGAGCAATCTTTTCTAGATTTGAACCTAACCTGGTCCAATGGGTATGTAAGTTTCTAGACCATGGTTTCACCCAGTGCTAGACATTTCTATTATGACCACCACAAGACTGGGATGACGAATCTTTGGTAGCAGGCTAGCAGCACGCCGCCCTTTGTTTGTGCTCATGAATCATATCCTATACTAGTTAGTCTAGTATTCTAGGATTTAATCCAATTTCCATTCATTTACCGGGGTCATAATCATTTGAATCATCACTATCAGTCTCCCATGGTCCACCTAGGCCGCTTAGTCTACCTGTCTCATCGAAGGAAGGGGGTTAGGTAGTAGAGACAAAGGCAATTGGAATGGAGGGACAGCTATAGAGAATGGTTGTACAATATGCATATAGTCATCTCTAAAACAAACAAATGAATTTGCCATATACTTAATTGAATATTATCATTACTTAATTTGTCGAGATGCTTACATGGTAACTCTTGTGCCCGAGCTGTTTATGAGGGTTTCCTATGTCTACAATGGCTACGATTTAGAGAGGCTCGTTCCCATCATTCAAAGCACTAGTGGGTTTCTCCTGCAAATATCGCTATTATGTCTCCCCTCCTCACTCACCTCACCTTTTTACTTGAGTCTTCTTCTTCTTCTTCTTCTTCCTCCTATGGGATCTCTGATCTACGCCCTGAGTGCCCTCATAACGAAGAATAATCTCTGAAAGTATCTGGAAACCTTAGGAAAACAATACCCAGTTTTCCCTCACCTGCATAGATATATCTATGTTATGACGTAGAAGCAATTATAAAATGATTTTTTTGTAATCATGTGAAATACACAAACATGCATTTTCCTACCTCGGGCAAGATAAACCAACTCAAGAGCATTAGGATATTGTGTAATTGAGATGGCGTTGCTTCCAATCATCTTTCTGTAGAAGGAAATGGTTGCACACTCTAATTCCTCATTGTCTTCTGTGGTGGCCAACTCAAAGGTTCCTCCTTTTTCACAGGTAGGAGAAAGAGAAGCAAAGGTAGAATGTTGGGTAGGTTGGATTAATGAGCTTCCCCGAACTTAAAGAGATTGGTGAAGTCTGTGAAAAAAAACTATTTTGGGTTTACGAGTATAGGACAGTTGGAGGTCGGGACTCAAACTCTCAACTCTCCAATTCTATGCTTCAGTGTCTCCCTAATTTCTATTTCCTCCAAAAGATTATGCAGAGCTAAGCTGTCGACTTGGCTATTGTGAATTTACAGGTATGTATAGAATTTTACACTTGTGTAACATTTTATATGTGGATAAAAGTTAAATGTGTTTCTTGTTGGAGTTCCTTCTGGTTCTATAAATATAAGGGTTTAAAATTTCTCCATCCAAAATGTTGTTTGAAATTTGTAATGTATCATGCTCTTGCATTTCTGCCAGACTAAGTCTCCAATACTCAATAGATGTAACCTTAAAAAACCCAGTATTTAAATGAAATCACAACCAAAATAATCTATACTTTTCATAGTCTAGGACCACAACTTCGTTTGGACAGAAGAGTAAGAAGAAAGAGCCTTGTATCTGAGTTCCAAATCTGTTAATGTTATTTATCTGCCGTGAATTGTAAACATTAGGTTGAAAGAAAGAAGAATATTTGAATATAAGTGTTTGAATTGTTCCAATTTCCATGATGAAACAAATAGTTGAAAGGATAAAATATTTAACAACCGACACTGTAAATGTTGTAGACTCTGACCCCTTTGTTTCATCCTTCTAATAATGGAAACAAGAAGTACAAATTGTCTACCAATATATCTAAACAAGGGAATCCCTCGACAGACGTTCATGAATGAGGGACTGGGAGTGCAATGATCTCGCAAAAAACATGATTTCAACATCCTCATTGTCGCAAACCTCCCAAACATATGTTTATTATTCGTCTTCCTTATTGACTTTGGTAGAAACTAGACACCCAACTTGTAGTGATATTTGTTGGAGAATTTAAAGTTCTTCCTTATAGTGGACTAATAAATACTTAACCTTTTTGATAGGGCTGATAAACTCGATATAGATTGGAGGGACTATCCATAATCTACCTAAAATTGGGGATTTTTTTTTTATCACTTCGAATTGGGGTATAAACTTGATATACATTGGAGGGACTATCCATAATCTACCTAAAATTGGGGCCTTTGTTTGATCACTTTGATTCGAGCATGTGGGGAGGACATGATTCAATTCTAAAAATAACTTCTAAATTTAGGGTTAGTAAAAAAGTTTCTCTGTGAAAGCATTAGGTATTACATTCTAGGTTTATCTTTTAGGTAGGCCCAATCACACTTGACCAATAGAGCCACCATCAAATTGAATCAATCCTCGATTCAAAGGTCCTTCCAAATTCCAATACCTTATTTTATCAATGGCCTAACAACCGAGTATTTCACTGGCCTGACAAAATTGTCCCTTACCTAAGTTCAATAAACTATATGCTCCAAGGACCAAGAGAGTACATTGTTACCTCACTAATTCCATGTAAATGTTGAATCACTCGGGATTTCTTCTTATTGTCATTTTTTTCAATACACTGTTTTTAGTAATTTTATTACACTTACAGTTTCAAATGAAAAGAATGATTTATTTTTATATGTTCAATTTTTCATGAAATGGAACCCTACCCTTCAAATTTGATCCCTGGATGGTAGGCCTTCGATCGGGCATGTTTACCGCAGTATTGACGCCAAGGACGGATTTCCGAGCCCTCAGTCGGGCGTTGCGAGCTGCTGGGACATTTTCAGGTAAATATTTGTTGTTCTCTGAGGTTCAGTTTTAGTATTTGAGGTTAACTTATTTACTGTGATGTCGGATCCGGTTTCTGGATTTATAACTGAATGCTTTGCCCTGGGAAATTGGGATTTAATGCATCTTTAGCTTGCTGGAAAATAAATAGATAATTTTGATACTTGCTCCGTGAACTTTGTGCAAGATAACAAAGCTCCTCAGAGAGTATATGTTCTTCACCACTTCCCACCCAGGGGTCTACCCCTATCCTTACTTTAATTCCGTTACCGACATTCCAAGCCATCCAGTTACCCACTAGTGGGAATGGTTGTACTATAGCCTTCCATATATTTGACATAATAGGCTTAACAGCCTACCTGATCCTGTCTTCCATTGACAATGGTTCTATATACTTATGAATAATATCTTTCCTCCATAGGCTTTCCTTAGGATTCATCATATAAAAAAACATTAAATTGTCAACGAGGGTTTAGAGATATCACAACACATAGAACATCTGACACTGTCTTTGACTAGGCACATCCAAGGCATATGGACCATCTAATAGTCTTGAAGGATCTTTGACGAATGATCTATGGGGAAGCCACAGATTTCAACTCAGGATCACATGTCAGCGATATGATCACAAACCAAATCTGATCGATATATCGCCCCTTGCCGAAAAAGGGTTAACATGCCTCACCCAGGGAGATTCGAATTGGGCACCTCCTGTCACGGAACTAGCCCATTGGACTTGAGTAGTATATGTTACATTAAAGGCAGAGATGATTCAGGGCCTCCTTGCAACATTGTACCTTCATGAATTTACATTTTATGGAGGCTTAAGGAAGTATTGTAACTTTAAAATATTTAAGCTAACAGAAGAATTTTACAATCACTGTACCTGACTGAGGTGTAAGAAACAGTTGAGGATTACATCTTAGATGATAGGCCACACTTCCATTTGGCATGTATGGATACACCAGCAGTCTCTCTGTACAAGTCATGCAAAATCCATATAACCGTAACAAGTTCCTATGCACAGCGAAGCTGATCATTTCTACCTCTGTCTGAAATTGGACTTCGCCACCAGCAGCACTGGTGTATTTCAATCTTTTCACAGCTACCAGAGTACCATCTTTTAGGATTCCTTTGTACACAATTCCAAACCCTCCTTGGCCTAAAATATTTTTTGCATTAAAATTATTGGTGGCAGCTTGGAGCTCTCGAAATGAGAACCTCCTTAGATTCCCCAGACATACTTCAGCATCAAGCTGTTCTGCAAGCCCAACCACTACAAAGTATAAGAGGCCACTCTATACCTTCAACTATGTCTCTTTTGGTGACACAAATACTACTACAATCTTTGTTTCTAAGATATTGAACAAACCATTAGCAGAAAATAATACAAGGCTATTATGTTTCTTTTGCCACCAAAGGACAAGTCCAATGGAAAGTATAAACACAGCTAGACAACCAAAACTCGCACCAAGAGCAATAGCCACCTTCTGACTCTTATGCCATCTGGAGGGCACTGTATCTGGATGCAATAACACATATTGCATGAGTTTGCAAAGAAAAATCGTCAAGCCTGGAAATATATCTCTTTCTTAACAAAAACTGTAATGCAATGAAGGCAACGTGAGTTGTAAACACTCATTATGTTAGAGTTGTTGTTCCCAATCAATCTTGATATTCCCGGGATAGTGTTTCTTATACTTGTTCCTGCCCAATCAATCAACGTGTGCGGGTTAGGAAAGAGCTGTATATCATTATGTTCATAAGTTTCTGAATAAGGCCGTAGATGATAATATCCTTTTATTATCATTAAAAGGCAGCATATAGTCAGCTCAGTTGAGTGGATTACTTTTATCTGTATCGAGAGTAACCGAAAGGGGTGTGTGAGAATCAACAGGACAATTCTTCACCCTCTCGCATAGAAAGGGATTTCCTACCATACTGCACGACTCAGCAACAGAATTATAAGTTCATAACCATCAGTTCACATCATTAAACTTGATAAAGTTATACAAAAGACTAAACAAGAGGCAGCACATCCAAGTTGGCAAATCTGACTTATCTCATCAAAATTCTTACTTGTACGATTTGGCTAGAATTATTTGTATAGGACCACTGAGATTATTGTAAGATAATTTCCTAGAATTTCAGATGAGAAGTGCTTAGAACCCAAGCCATATGGATGATATAGATAAAAATGAACATGTTTTAATTGATTTGACAAGTAAAGAGACATACAATAAAGTCAAGCCTGAAAGGTTTGCCAGTGATCCAGGAAACGGTCCAGAAATATTGTTGTTGTTGAGTCGCCCGGTTAGTTCAGGACATAACCAACTTTCCTGTAAGAATTCTACCTCTTATAGAGAAAGTATCCATGACTTTAACTCTGACCTTAACTCTGACCGACAAAGTAACTGGAGGAAGAAAGTAATAAATTGAAATTCCGCCAATACAGCTCACGTAATACTTACAAGTACTTTAAGTTCTTCAGCTGACCCAATGAACTAGGTATCCAACCACTAAATTGATTCCCTGAAAGGTCAATAGTTTGAAGGTTTTCCAACTTCCCTAATTCAACTGGAATCGGACCTGATATATTGTTGTTCTATAATAACCTGCAAAGGTGCATACACTGATGATAAGATAATTTATTGATGTCCAACAAAAGACCACAAAAGTGGGAAAAATAGACTAAGATGTACATCCAGTGTCAGTACAAAGTAAGAGTGCCAAGGCATCTCCTAAAACAGTGATAAGAGCAGAATGTCTATAAGATTTCAGAGCAGGCTAGAGACTACCACAATATGTCTAGCTAAAAAAACAATGTTGCAAATATGAAATATCATTTTGATGAATATGTTGCTGAGGATCTGCAATAAATTTTATTGGGAATATCAGGGAAAACATCAGGAATTATCAGAAAATATTGGCAAAAATAAACTTACACTTGAAAAAGTACGAAACAATGGAAAAATTGGCAACCTGAAAAACTCAAGAGCAATCGGAAATATCGGGAGAAATCAGAAAAATTTGCAACACTGAAAAAAAAACTAGAAGAGAGGGTATAAGAGAAGGTGCTGGTAAAATAGAAATGCTAGAAACTGAAAGGCCCTGAGAATATTGGTAGTGATCAAAAGAGAGAAAGAGGATGTGAAGGCCTGCTAAAGCTAGCAGCCAAGGATGTCAAGGCCTGCTAAAGCTAACAGGCGTAGCTATGTTGTCAAGATCACCCAAGACTTGCACCTGGCCTTATCTGCGCCCACTCTGGGGGGTTGAACTCAAGTCTCTTTTTTAATCCAACCCTGATCAACTTACTGTTTGCTGCTAGACCACAGTCCCGTGGACAAGAAAATGGGAGACTTAAAGGTCATATGACTTTAAAAATCAGATGGCATGCTTCTGACTTAAATGTCAGCGAATATTAACTCCTTACTGTATGTGACCAAGTGGCCAAGGTGCTATTTTATGTTGTTTCACAACCTCCATCAAGAATCTGCAGCCTCCATGGGGTTTGTATTTATTTTCATAGTATTTGGACAACTATATAGTTGATTGAATAAACTCATCCATAGGCTTGAGTTCTTTAAGATCACCTAATATGCTTAAAGTTTAATCAATCAGATTTTTCTTTTCTTTATTTAGCTATTTGGTACACGTTTATTAAGTAATTGTGGCTCATTTCTTTTTATAGAAACACTTTTGGAACAATGTGTTGCATAATCCCTGCTTAGTGTATGATTTAGGAATTATATATGTTTTGTTGCTTTGGATGATGTTGGTTGTCTTAATTATGGATCCTTTTATCCTCAGTTATCAGATGGGAACTTACTTAGGTTGATGTTTTCAGAGGGAAGAGATCGCGCTTATGCTACAGAAGGATGCTGCTGCAAAGGCAATAGTCTTTAGCCAGTTTACATCATTTCTGGATTTAATTACTTTTTCTCTACAGGAGGTATACTTTCTCCGTACATAACTTCTAAGCATTATGTTAATGCATGATGGCAATATAGTCCAGAGTGTTCAAAAACAGTTTCTTTAATTGTCGTTGGTTATAACTTATTACTCTAAAGTCATATTTGTTGACTGCAATGATTTAAAGTAAAAATATATTGCATTCATATTGGATAAAAATTCATTTCTTTTAAAACCATATTGATCTATAACCTTGTCTTTTCCACATTGAATATTTTGTGAACCATTGGCAGGTTTAACAATGTTTATCTTATAATGCCATTGCATATTTTCCATACCTTTGTCAGTTTTTGGGGTCAGCATGGATTTTCTGAATGTGTGTTATAACTACGGTGCTATGCTTTAAAAGATCTTCTAGTTAAAGTTTGTGGATTGTAAAATTATATTGCATTCATATTGGAAAAAAATCATTTCTTTTTAAATCATAATGATATTTAACCTTGTCTTTCCCACATTGAATATTTCGTGAACCATTGGTAGGTTTAACAATGTTTATTTTATGTTGCCTTTGCATATTTTCCACACCTTTGTCCTTTTTTGTGGTTGGCATGGATTTTCTTAATCTGTGTTATCACTATGGTGCTATGCTTTAAAAGATCTTCTAGTTAAAGTCTGTGGATTGTTCTTTATGTTAATAGAAAATGCTTGAACATAAATATATGTCAAATGATGCAGTCAGGGATAAAATGCACTCAACTGAATGGAAGTATGAGTATTCAGGCGAGAGATTAAACAATTGAGAAGTTTTCAAATCATCCAGATTGCAAGGTATTTCCTTTGTTGTCGCTAATCTCTGAAAATTCTGACTTTGATCATCTATTTATGATCTGGGTGTTAACGTTTATTTGTCTTGTAGATTTTCCTGATGAGTTTGAAGGCAGGAGGTGTGGCGTTTTCCTTAACAGTAGCTTCTCATGTAAGAACCTTCCCTGTCTGGTACTGTATTTTTCTTTTGTATGTTTGATCCTTTTCTGCTGAAGACAATAAATTTCTAGTTTGTATCTTTTTCAGCTCAACTTCGCAATGTGCCTAGCAAATAGGCAAGTGAATTTTCTAATCCAAGATATAATTTTATCTGCATCATTTTCAGGTTTTTTTGATGGATCCTTGGTGGAATCCAGCAGTGGAACAGCAGGCTCAGGATCACATTCATCGGCTTGGACAGTATAAACCAATCAAGTACTTTGTTTACAGTCTGGTCAGTTTGTAAGTAACTATATCTTTGTTTTGGTTTGGTTTGTTCTGTTGCCCTGGAAAAATAAATCTCATAACAATGAAACCATGCTCGTGTCTAGTTTTTTTAATACAACTGTTGTAGTATTAGTTTATCCTGTTGCCTATTTGAAGCAGCTCGCACGCTATTAGCGAATTACACACAGTGGGGTATATTTGAATTTTGGACCACTGTTTCCTCTCCTTGGTAGTTTATTTTGAACCAATGTTAATTACAAGGTTATCTATACGTTCCTCAAAGAATAATATATGATTAGGTCAAAACAAGTTTTGAAATTTTAAAAAGGCTTATCAAAATGTAATAATGGTATTCATGCAACAGTAAATTGCTAATAATCATTAACCATAGGTTTTTGATACATTGCCGTCAGGTTGCTTTGGAAGCATCTTAGTTTTAGGTTTCTATAGTCTCATTCAAGCTTCTTTGATCAAGAAATAAAGGATACTAAGATAAACTTTTTGGTACCATAACACAACTTTTGTGAACCAATTCATTAGTACAAATTTGAACTTTGAAATTTTTTGCTGATGCTAAAAATATATAAAATTTTCTGGAGAAGTCAAATTGCTTAATTCTTTGGTCATCTGCAAAGTTTTTAAAGGCTCACCATTGTAAACGCTTCTTAAATACATTCTGTTGCAATTGGCCCTTTTGCAGAGTTTTTAGGCTGTGCCCTTGAAAGCCTTTTTGAAATGCATTATGTTGCATCTATGATCATAAAGTTCAATAGTTTGTTCAATTAACTAGTCTTTTAATACAACAACTGACTATTGTAAATCCTGTTTATACATTCCTTAGGGTCGTGAGATTTGTCATTGCAAATACAATTGAAGAGAGAATTCTTAGATTGCAGGAGAAAAAGCAACTCGTTTTTGAAGGGTAAACGTTATAGCCATCAGTTGCTGCTACATGTTTGATGTTTTTTAAAGTAATTGCAATATGTAGGGAGTTGCTAAATAAATTCTCATGTTTCTACTGCTTTGAAATTTAGCACTGTAGGAGGTTCTTCAGAGGCTTTGGGAAGGTTAACAGAAGATGATCTTAGGTTCTTGTTCACAAACTAGGCAGCGTAATCGACAGGATGAAATGAATGCCTTGTAATGGCTTCAAAAGCGTTGGTTCGAAAGGAGCATGTTGAGTCATAAAAACCTATGATATGCATAATCCATTTTTTTATATGTAGAAGAAGCTAAGCGGGGATTTAAATTGTGAAGGAATGCTGTATTTTCTCATATATATAGTTCTACTAAAAGGGAAAATTGTCTGTCAATATGTAATGGAACCCAAAACGTGATGGTGTTGTTGGTGTGTCATGGTCCACTAGATCCATTTCTCCTAGCATCCGATGCCGAATGAAATAAACTCTGAATGAAATGATGTCCAGAAGAATAGTCAAGAGGGTTCCTGGGCCATCCACAATGATGCTATATGAAGGGGGTCACCCTTCATAACTTGTAGAGGACGGAAAAGCCCATAGCTCTTGAATCAAAGAGGACACAATTCTAGCAATTGGCTTGCTAGGAAGAATCATGGTGAGAAAAAGAAGATGATAGAGTGATAGAGAAATCCAAGAAGATGGAGATCTCGGGAAAAAGAGACACAAACTTGCAGCAGATTCATGATGTAGAACAAAATCCTACAGCTCTAGACAAAGAAAACCATCAGCTCAAAAATTACCAGCAGAGAAGAAGATGAAGAAATAAAGGAGCTATAGCAGACCAACAAAGAAGAATTCTAGTTGTCAAGTGAATTTTGGTTCTGCATGTTGTAAACCCAATCGAGATTGAAACCGGTGGTCGTTCTGTGTTTTGTGAAAAGGGCATTTAGCCTTGCAATTTTGGCAAGTTCCGTGGCTGTAAAAGCAGAAGCCCCTGAAAGCCCTGTTGTGATTATTGTAATGGAAAGAGGTTCAGAGGCTGCATATGCACTATGTAAATTAGTTGCAGTTAATAAAAAGAATTATGCATGTTTATTTTTTCCAGTTGTGTGTAATTGCATGCATGTTCTTTCTGTTGCTTCCAACAGTGCTGCATTTGTATGCATATTAGAGCAGAGTAAGGTTCTGACTCGTGAGGTTGTTAGCTAGTGGTAAGCTGTCATTTTGTTCTACGTCAAGTGCTGCCTCCTTTTTATCTTGGTCGCCCTTGCTTCGTCTTGAGGAAAGGTTGCCTAGATGTCCAAATCAGATGATAGAAAAGATTAATCAAAT
>LPNX010046779.1:43706-116289 GCA_001517045.1 Pseudotsuga menziesii
AATGGCTGTTGACCTATTATAATTTGTGATTTTAATTGTAAATGCTACAAGATTCAAGGGATTAGCAACTTTATATCATGAATCAACTTTATATCCTGAATACAAGTCAAAGATACATTTTGAATTCATCATTTTTATGTGAGTTTTGAATTTTTCCTATCTGCTTTTACATTTTAATGGCCAGGCATGAATTGATCTTGTATTGTAGACAGGTTTAAGTTTAACTGTCTAAATCTTAAAAAATTTCAAGCATGTTTGCATAATTGGCTTCATATTTCATTACAGTACAAGAAGAGTCTGTTTTTCTCCTGATCTGCTTTGACAGTGGCCTAGTTTTACTCAGATGGCCCAGTTTTACTTAGATGATTGAAATTTTATGCTTATCTGATAATGTCTATAAAATCTGCTGACCCCCTAGGCATAAGAGAATGCAAAGATGCACTACGCAAATGCCTAAAGTCAATGATGCTAATGATGTGTCTGGAGGGATTTTGGAGAAGTTCCCAAAGCGCTTGAATTTAGATATTTAAACCTTATTATAATATTTTCATAATAATGATTTCTAAAAATTAAAAATAAAATAATTAAAAAAATTTAAAACTTAAAACCGACTTAAAAACCTAGAACCGATTATGCTTCACACTAACTATAAATACTGACAGGCTTCTTGGTCTTTTACCTCACACTTCAATTGTCTCCTAATGATGATCCCATAGTAGGGATCGAAACGTCGAGATTTGCGAAATCATACAATGCAGCTCCTTCTTATTTACAATTCTCCACTGCGTAAATGACTACTTTCATAAATACTAGTTACTGGTAAGTTGTAATAGTAATAATTATGTAGTTTGTAGATTGATATCTATCATAAATTTGTTTGAATATCATCATTTTCAAGCAAGAACAACTTCTTAAAGGGTGCTAGCTCAATGGTAGAGCGCCTGCCTAATTATAGGCAGGAGGTTGGTGGTTTGATTCCTCCGTGCCCTATCATAAATTTGTGACTACAAAAACGACTAAATTCACATATATATGACTATTAGTAGCTAATTTCTTGTATCTTAGTCGTATTTAGCTTAGTCATTAATATGTTAACATCTAGTAGTTTATTTAGTCGTATATTTGGTCATTAATGGTTGCAATGAGTGACTAAATCAGCGACTAAATCAATGACTACTAAGTCAAGCTATTAATGACTAGTGAAATACGACTAGCTATAAGATAGTGGTAATTTGCTACTATTAGTCACCGACTCAAAAATAGTCGTTTATAGCCTGATTTTAGTCATTTTTTTAGTCATTAATTGCTCATTTTCTACTAGTGTTATGATACCCACCAACTTCCTCACCCATGCAACAAATATTTCCCAAACATCCCAAGTGGACCTGTAAGTCGACATGAACCTAGAAGTCAGTCCCAATCAAATCCTTATAGCCAAGTAACCCGAGCTATCAGAAAACAAGACAGACAGTATCCTTTTGACTTTTCTGAAATATTGGGGGCACCTCATCCTATGCCAAACAATTACACTAGGATGATGCCCCGGTTCAATGGAAATAAAGATATATCTACTGAAAGTCATCTGGATATTTTATGGGATTACATGGAATATAGAGGTGCTAACAATGAAGATGTTTATATGCGAGCCTTAGGAGAATCCTTGCAAGGGTATGTTCAACTATGGTTTGATCATTTAGCACCAGGATCCATCACTGGGTATGACATGTTCACATATTTTTTAATTGATAGGTGGAGTAGGAACGCAGATAAAATTTTAGATTGTCAGTCTAGCAATGATTATGCCGTTGATAATCAATATATTGATGAAGTACTTTCTCAATTGGACCATTCCTCTCCTCATATGTTCCAAATTATGAGCGTGCTTGAAATCCATAAGAATGTTATAGAGTACTTTGAGAATAATGTTTCAAAACCTCATGATGAAACTAAGAGGGGTATCAATCAAATCATATGAGATACTCTATTATTATTACTTGAAGCAGTCACAAAGCAAATCCTGGATTTGATCCATGGAAGGGAACCTAACATGCACCATCAAGAAACATCTATAGTTGAGCCTTCCATTGGTGAAGTCATTAAAGATCCTTTAAAAGATCAACTCCACAGTCATTGTCTATTTGATGATAATTTGAGTCAGTATCCAACCTATCCAAATATGGATTTAGACCTTGATCATATCACTGCAGAAGAAGAAAAGGTTGAAATTAATAAAAATTCCGTTGAAGAGCACTCATGTGGTCATATTGTAGTTGAAGACCAAGTTTGTGAGGATAAAAATGAACATAGTGATGTTTTTCCTTATCAAGTGAATGATGATGATTATTTATCCTCAGTTGAATGAAATGAGAAATCTCAAGAAGAACAACCACATGATGATGATATGCTAGTGAGTGAGCTTGACCAGGAACCTTATTTGTCACATTTGTCAAATTTGTCAAACTGGAATCTGTGTCCAAATAATCACCAAGAGCCTCCAGGGAATGATTCTTGTAATGCTACTACTATTCCTGGTCATACTTTGATCAGGGTGATTTGGTAGAGGAGATTAATCATAGTGAGTCTATTTCTTGGGAGGTTAGTTTCAATATTGCCAATTTCTCTAGAAAATGTCTCATATGACATGCAAGATAGGTGTTAACACCTTTAGGTGATGCAAATCAAGTTTTAATTTTTCAATCCACCCTCCCATCCCAGATCTTGATGTCCTTCTCTATGGTATCATGCAGTACAAATTCTAGAAAGTGTCAACTAGTCAATGGTAAAGCATTTTATCTATTTTCATCCTTGGTGCATAATGTTTTCAACTTTTCTAAAATTTCTTTGATTGGGTGAATGAAAAGCTCTATAAAGACCAATTCCATATTTTCTCATTTTATAAACAACAAATGGGGTTGATCTCAATTTCTGGTTTAAATATTTCTAATTTGTCCCTATTTTGTTTCATCATTGATCATAATGTGAGAATGATTGAGTATGCTGACCAAAAAGATGAGGAAAAAAGTGATGGCCTAGGAGGGATGAATTATGTATCATATTCTTTTCTTTCATCAAATTTAAACTTTCACAAATTTTATGATCCTATCGATCTATGGATGGAAGAAGTCTACAACAATCAATCTCATCCCTGGCATGATTTAATTTCTCTTAATCCATGTATTTCATTGATCTTCAAACAACAAGTTATAATGGATTCAATTTTCATTCACATTACTTACAAGCCATATTTGATTTGTTGTATCATTAACTATAAAGAAAGCTCAATAGATTTGTTCAGCAAGTGGTTGCATTGGATTTATGATTTCACCTAACACTTGTCTAAATTGGTTAGAGTAGGGTAGCTAGGACATGAATAAGCCTTTCTCGGCAATAGTGTAGAACCTTGCATCTTTGCCTGAAGCTCGTCTTTGAAGCTCTTGGTGTAATTTTGTTATCCTGCAAAATAAAAAATAAAACTTTTTTTTTTTAAGTTATGGTTATAGATTAGATTTATTTTCTGCTTTTTAGTTTCATACATCTTTATTTTCAGTATTTTATATATTATCCAAATATTGTTTTGATGACCGGTTTGTGATTTTGGTATAGCTTTGGACATGTTGCAGGTAGTCAGGTACATTCTTGGTAGCGGTTGCAGAGCTGTACGGATTGATCGAGGATGCAAGAAGTAGAGTGCAAGAACTAGAGATTCTGAGGTTCTCAAGCGCTCTTTTCAGCAGAGCACTTGTTGCAGCTAGAGCTAGATGTTATCACATATATAGTATCCAGGCTACCATATTCTATTTTTCAGACACAGTACATTTTTCAGCCAGATCTCTTACATATGAGATGCTGAGATGAACATCTTTTATGGATCATGTTTATATTAGTGGACTATTGTACTCTTCCATGTTAGGACTGAGTCTCAGGACACTCATATTTGAGGACCGATGTAGCCATTTATGTCAATACAAAGCAGTCATTGATGCCCAGTTTTGTATCAGTTCTTTCTCATTGGACAGATGGTGTCTCAGATGGATTGTATTTCATGATTATGACTCAGTTTTTATATTATGTTATGATTATTATTGTTCTTATACTGATTTTTGTGACATGTAGTAACTTGTGGTATCATGATTTGGCGGTCATAATTATATGGACTTGAATGTATTTTGTACTATGTATTAATGTCCCTAGTTAGACTTGGAATTTATTGATCTATACTCATTGGTTTTAACCCTCCTTAGGGGGAATAGAGGTAGTCATTCCCACCATTGTTTTGGCTTGCTAGTGTTGGCTCCATAATTCATTCTCTCCACCCATCCATTACCTTCCAGTTTATTTTCAACCCGGTTGACTTCTTGACTTATGGCATGGAGGACATTTTTCCCTGCTAGAACATTTGTTTGACAAACCTCCCTATTTATATTGTGTCTCGGCTTTGATTTGGTGACAAAAATTTCCTTTGGTGAGTTGGATTGTATGCCTAAATCATTCTGGTCGGTTTTCCCGATGTTTGGCACTATGCAGAACTCCCCCTAGTCACTTGAGATGTTGTTGGCTAAAACTGAAAGTCCATGTAATACCTGTATTGAAAATATTGAATATGTGCCCATGGAAAATGAAAATTATAAAACTGTGTTTCTTAACACATGTAAAGAGGAAAAGAGCAGTGAAATGCTAAAATACTCCTTGAAGATTATAATAAAGGTCCAAAAAAGCAATGGTTAAAAATATTCTATATCCAAATATTGTTGACCTTATAAAATAAATATGTCCCAGATGAAAGCTACAATTAGCTGTGCTTTTAAGCACTGGTGAAGTCCCAAAGGGTCATATAGGCCAAAAATGCCATGGAATAAAATGATGGTCCTAATGAACTTGGATCAGTCTTGATGTACTCATGATGCCTAAGTTGAATAAGCACTCTCTAAACAACTCATCCATTTGTGAGGCACTGCCATTCCTTGTGTTGTTGTTTGTCCGACATTGATTATAGTGAGTATTCCATTTCCATTATCCAAAGTGTCATAATGTTGAGTAGGAAGTCATCCTTTTCCTTAGCCTTGTCATTTTCACCCTTCACCCTTCACTAGCAAATTGGATACAACTATGAAGTGAGTATAGTCTCGAAAGTCTAAGTCCGAGTAATAATAAATAAAGCCTTATATATGCATTGGTTGATGTACCACCAGTGAAATGAATTCTACTTGTTGTGATTGTTACTTGAATGAGTTGTAGAGAATGTCTTATCCTTTTACACTTGTAGCAGATGGATGACAGTCTGAGTTATTATTGGTGTCTAATCAGTTACAGATGGTTTTATTGTTTATGGGATATGATTGATGATCAGATAGAGACCTGTGAGCGGTATGAGTATACACCTTAGATGGATTTGGACTCTCTGTTTCCAATGAGATAGTTTATTTCTAGTTTCGGTCACTTTCAGATATGATCAGGCTCATTATGCCTTTCTGATGTAGTTTTTCTTCACAGGTTGATATGTTTGAGCAGGGAGATGTTTTAGTTGGATCTCCTAGGGCATTGTATGGGCATAGTGGGTGAAGCCACTTGTTTGTACCATAGTACCCCCATCCCAGAGAGCCTCGTGGGCTCATTTTGACAACGCAGGCACCCTAGGAGGCTGTTTTGGCAGGTTCATGTTTCCCAAGGCAAATTAAAAAATGATTAAATGGCTATTGAAGAAATAGATTTGGGCTACTGAGGAAAGGAAAATACATGGGATGAGTCACAATGATGAGAATGATGTCCTCCACACCTTCTGCAGTAGTTGCAACACATGATTGGGCCCACGCCTTTTTGGGAATTTTTATATTATTTTCTGGAGCTTTTGGGAGGCTCACGATTTCCTCAAGGAGGCACAAAGTCAAAGAATTAAATTATTATATTATTTTATTGTGCCATGGGGAGACCTAGAGGGAGTTAGTCAAACACTCCTTGGACCCACCATGTGCTTCATTTATTTCTTGTTGAGTGGGTTACCCTCTTTATGGGTGTTTTAGTCCACTTTGGTACTTTATGGTTACATTGATCCATGTATTGTATGTTGAGCTCATCTCAACCATTGATTAGAAAATTTCATCTTTTAATCTTAGCCACTTGTTTTGAAAGTGGTTAGGATTCAGTTATGATTGTGGTTCTCTCATTTCTATTTAAAGGAGAGAGCTTCTCATTTGTAAGGGGTCTTTGGCTCTTGAATCTGAAAAATAGAAAGACTTTTTTTGTAGAAATTTTCTGGATTTGCTTTGCATTTGATGTTCTCAAATGGTGATCGGATAGTATTCTACTTCCTAGCATTGTGGAAATTCTTATGAGATCTATATTTTTCTGCTATCATTGTTTTTCCTATAGGAGACCGTTTTGGATGGAGCATTTTTGTAGGGGGGCCTCAACTCGCTTGGTTTTCTTCATCTTGGATCAGGGGGTTTTCATTAGTTTCCTTGTGATCTATGATTACTTCATTTTACTTTCTTGTAGCATTTGGTTTCTTTATCTCGTATCAGCAAATATGATATTGTTGACATTTGCTCATGCAGGATAGGGGGCGCATTGGTGGCTTGTGGCTTACATCCTTCATAGAAATCATTGGGATCTTCCAGAATTGATCAGGATAGAAAAGATCATCACTGTTAAAGAATTCTACAAGCATTTCTAGGTAATATCTAACAGGTTATTCTCTTCTCTTCAGATCTTATTCCATTGTACCTTGCTTTACTTCAATTTTTTTGAAAACTCCTAAAATACTAAAAAACCCTGAAAAGCACTAAAGCTGAGAATCGTATGATATTTGGAAAAAACATTTCTGGGTTCATATATCAGGCCTCCCCTTCACCAAATCTACTGCAATGCTGGTCAAACTCCTGTTGGTTTGACGTAGATCTGATTTTTAGCCAGAAAACTGCAGAAACCCCCATTGAATAATTGACTTGTTAAGGTTTTGATTTTTTCTAAATTATGACTTCAAATACAAATAGATAGGGTCCCACATATTCAAAATCAACCTCAACTCTATCCTGATTCTTGGCAGTTTGACCTAGATATGGGTTTTTTACTGAAACAACCCCAGCGCCCCCACTGAAAACTAGACTTTTTTGAAATTGACTTTTTTTTTGAAATCTGACAAGATAGGTTGATAGATCAGGGCTTAAGCACTCCAGAACACCCCCAAAATTGAGCTATTTCCTTCCAGGTTTCCCCAGATCTTAAAAATTGGTTTTCATCCCCTTAGTCCCCCTCATCATATTTTGACTTTTCTAGACTTGATTTTTCTTGTGGTTTTCTAATTTGGGTTTGTGGATCAGGCTACCTTTAACTCATTTCTCCTTCAACCCTGAGCTGATAGTCTCTTGGTGGCTACGGATCTACATATCTCCTTTTCCAAGCCCTAGTGCTATCCCTCCTCTTGCTAGATTTCTTGTAACCTGAGTTTTCTAGGCCAAATCCTTTTTTGGGTCCATAGATCAGGGTATATCCCAGGTGGATTCACTGAAACGTTGGGTTGATGCTGACTCAATTTCCCAATGCACATAATGAACTGATATCCTAGCTAGCGTTAGCCCTAACTTGACCTCACTCCCATTCCCTTTGCCAACATTCATTTACAAATCTACTTACCTATCTTTCACTGAGTCTGTCTCCTTAGTACTAGACAGTCCAAAATATGTCTTTGCTTACCATGTCATAGTTACATTTCCCAAGATAGTGGTCATCTCAATCAGTTTCTTGTATCTAAACCCTAGATCTAGGGTTTCCATTTATCTTGCACCTTACATACCTTAAAGCCCCATTTGATCTGTTCTGGTGTCTAGGTCTGATCTCTCCTGTCGGGAGTAGATCCGGGTCTCCCACATTGTTGTCTTGGACTAGGATAACATAAAGTGAAGGCTGCCTTGATTTGCGTGACAACCATCCATTTGGGAGTCTAGGAAGTCGTGGTTCCATCCCTTAGTTTCTTTCGCCTATACCATCCATCCTAGATCCACCTCACATAGGAAACTACAAGGTTGGTGATAACATCTTGACACCGTTGTCGGGGAGGTAGAGGCCTACCTTGGTTCGACATACCTCACCTTTCCCTACAACATATCATTTTTTGGTGAATTACTTGTGTGGTTCACATGGCGACTCCAGTAAGGATCGTACCCAACATATTAATCTTAATTTCTTAGAGCATACCATAAATCATAATGAATTCAGATGTATTTCTGAGGCACATGAAGGAAGTAACCAAAAACATGATTAAAAATACAAGACAAATAAACGAAAGGGATAGATGGAGGTCAGATTACGTGTATGAGGATGATCTCGAGCATGAATATGGGTATGAATCTAGTTATCACAATATTTATGATACCCACCAACTTCCTCACCCATGCAACAAAGATTTCCCAAACATCCCGAGTGGACCTGTAAGTCGACATGAACCTAGAAGTCAGTCCCAGTCAAATCCTTATAGCCAAGTACCCCAAGCTGTGAAAAAACAAGACAGACGGTCTCCTTTTGACTTTTCTAAAATATCAGGGGCACCTCATCCTATGCCAAACAATTACACTAGGATGATGCCTCAGTTCAATGGAAATAAATATATATCTACTGAAATTCATCTGGATATTTTATGGGATTACATGGAATCTAGAGGTGCTAACAATGAAGATGTTTATATGTGAGCCTTAGGAGAATCCTTGCAAGGGTATTTTCAACTATGGTTTGATCATTTAGCACCAGGATCCATCACTAGGTATGACATGTTCATAGATTTGTTAATTGATAGGTGGAGTAGGAACGCAGATAAAATTTTAGATTGTCAGTCTAGCAATGATTATGCCGTTGATAATCAATATATTGACGAAGTGCTTTCTCAATTGGACCATTCCTCTCCTCACATGTTCCAAATTATGAGCATGCTTGCAATCCATAAGAATGTTACAGAGTACTTCAAGAATAATGTTTCAAAACCTCATGATGAAACTAAGAGGGATATCAATCAAATCATACGAGATACTCTGTTATTATTACTTGAAGCAGTCACAAAGCAAATCCTGGATTTGATCTATGGAAGGGAACCTAACATGCACCATCAAGAAACATCTATAGTTGAGCCTTCCATTGGTGAAGTCATTAAAGATCCTTTAAAAGAGCAACTCCACAATCATTGTCTAATTGATGATAATTTGAGTCAGTATCCAACCTATCCGAATATGGATTTATACCTTTATCATATCACTGCAGAAGAAGAAAAGGTTGAAATTAATAAAACTTCCATTGAAGTGTAATCATGTGGTCATATTATAGTTGAAGACCAAGTTTGTGAGGATAGAAACGAACATAGTGATGTTTTTCCTTATCAAGTGAATGATGATTATCATTTATCCTCGGTTAAATGTAATGAGCAATCTCAAGAAGAACAACCACATGATGATGATATGCTAGTGAGCGAGCTTGACCTAGAACCTTCTTTGTCACATCTATCGAACTGGAATATTTGTCCAAATAATCATCAAGAGCCTCCAAGGAATGATTCTTGTAATGCTGCTACTATTCCATGGCATACTTTTGATCAGGGTGATTTGGTAGAGGAGATTAATCATAGTGAGTCTAGTTCTTGGGTGGTTAGTTTCAATTTTGCCAATTTCTCTAGAAAATGTCCCATATGACATGAAATATTGGTGTTAACGTCTTTAGGTGATGCAAATCAAGTTTTAATTTTTCGATCCACCCTCCCATCCCAGCTTTTGATGTCCTTCTCTATTGTATCATGTAGTACAAATTCTAGAAAGTGCCAACTGGTCAATGGTAAAGCATTTTATTTCTTTTCATCGTTGGTGCATAATGTTTTCAACTTTGCTAATTTCTTTGATTGGGTGAACGAAAAGCTCTATAAAGACCAATTCCATATTTTCTCATTTTATAAATAACAAATGGGGTTGATCTCAATTTCTGGTTTAAAGATTTCTAATTTGTCCCTATTTTGTTTCATCATTGATCATAATGCGAGAATGATTGAGTATGCTGACCAAAACGATGAGGTAAAAAGTGATGGCTCAGGAGGGATGAATTATGTATCGTATTCTTTTCTTTCATCAAATTTAAACTTTCACAAATTTTATGATCCTATCGATATATGGATGGAAGAAGTCTACAACAATCAATCTCATCCCTGGCATGATTTCATTTCTCTTTATCCATGTCTTTCGTTGATCTTCAAACAACAAGTTATAATGGCTTCAATTTTCATTCACATTACTTACAAGCCATCTTTGATTTGTTGTATCATTAACTGTAAAGAAATCTCAACAGATTTGTTTAGCAAGCGATTGCATTGGATTTATGATTTCACCTTACACTTTTCTAAATTGGTTAGAGTAGGGTAGGTAGGACATGAATAAGCCTTTCCTAGCAGTAGTGTAGAACCTTGCATCTTTGCCTGAAGCTCATATTTGAAGCTCTTAGTGTAATTTTGTTATCCTGCAAAATAAAAAATCAAACTTTTTTGAAAGTTATTGTTATAGATTATATTTATTTTGTGCTTTTCAGTTTCATGCATCTTTATTTTAAGTATTTTATATATTATCCACATATTTTTCTGGCGACCGGTCTATGAGTTTGGTCACTAGTACACAATGAGTAATTAGCTACTACGTGACTAAAAATTCTAGTCACCACTGGTTTTTCAAGTGATTTACTACTAAATATGAGCAATTTTGATTGACCGAACTATAAACGACTAAAATTAACGACTAATTTAGTCACCAATTAACAAATATGACTAGCTAATAAGTGATAGAGTTAAAAATGACTAACATAAATGGCTAATTTAGTCACGGCATAAAAAAATGACTAGCTAGAAGATTATGAATTAGTCATTTATGTTAGTCATTTTTTATTGTTACTCCAACAATTAAAAATTGCAATTTTTGGACTCTAAAAAGTTATGTAATGGATAAATGGGGGATTCCAATTGCCTTCCCAAAGGTTGCAATTCATTAAATAACTGAAATTATGACCCCTTTCACAAAACTTTCCTATGCATATGTTTTCATAGAAAACAACTCTATGTTTGATGAACTAGGAAAAGGGGTTGTTGATTCATAAGAAGATATGTTCGTCTGGATAGAGTCTTAGGAAGATGAGGTATTATATCCCCCTCACAAGCACATTCACTTTAATTTTTTCTTGTTTTGTATCTTCAAGGTTGATATAGTTTTTGAGATGGAGTTCTCTAGAGCTAACAATAAATACCCAATCTAATATTATACCAGTAATTTATGGTCTATAAGTGAAACTTTTTGAAAATCCCAAACAATATCAAATACAAATATTACAAAATATACCATTATTCATTATATATATAAGAATAAAATAAATGATGGAAAAATATATGTTTATTATATTGACCAAACCCATCCATTTCTCCATATAAATCGCTCATACAATCCTATGCTTCATTTTACATTCATAAACAAACATATGCTATAGTTCTTTGCATTTTCAACAAGTTTACTATATTGACCAAACCCATCAATATCTTCATATCAATCACTCATGCAATCTCATGTTCCATTTTACATTTATAAGAAAATATTCAACTTGGTTAAAATGAATTCACACATGGTGTATATATATCCGGTGTAAACCTTGATTAATTTTGTAACTTTGTTTTTATTCTTCAACTTCGTAAAAAGAAATTCACACATGGTGTAGATATGTGCATCTTAAACACTGATTATTAGTTTTGTAACTTTGTTTTATTTTAGTGCAAAAAGTTAAAAACATGTAAAGTAAGTTTTAAAAAAAACTTATTACTTTGGAATATTTATCTTGTTACAAAGGAATAGTTTGTTCCTATACCATTAAAAAAATAAATTGCTTTTCTAAAGTAATATAACAAAAAGGAATGAAATAAGTTGTTTCACATTTCTCCTTTATATATAATAATCATTAATTCGAGTAGTAAACTCCCGCTCAACGTTCAAAATTGAACCCTTCCCAACCCTTCCAAAGGGTTCTAGCCCTTCCTAGAAGTGTAAAATTAAAATTGCCATTCACAAAAAAAAAATCTGAATTTCACCCTTCCAATTAAGAAGGACATAATTATATCCACATTTCAATAGAAGAGCAACATTTGAAATTATCCATCCATATAAATTTCTCAAGATGTTGAAATTCCTATGCTATAAAGTTCTACTCATCAATCAAAATATTGGAAATATCATAAAATTATAATCACTCACTCGCTCACGTCATGCCCTCAGTGTTTAGCTGTGCAAGATGACCAATGATCACTGACGACTACGAGGCACTGGCCACCAAGATGTGACTTTGAATCCCAAGTCATTTGTGGTTTCGCTCTAAAGTGTGACAATGTGTCAGGGATTACAACTATAATAACAAAGAACAACTACTAGTCTACTACTAGGCCCAAAACGAGCCCAAAACTTTGTGCCTACTATCTATGTGAACCTGACTACCAATGTCCACTTGTTTTTCGTCAAAACGAAATTCAAATGGCCAGTTTGATGAGCCCTCCTCTACAAGATTTCATTGCATGCATGAATATCACAGACGCATGACAACTATAAATATCACTCAATGCATGCAACTACAAATAATGGCATGCTTCTACGATCACACATTATGTAGAGGTCGATTTATGCATTGATACTGTTATACACCTGAGTGGCACCTCTCCGTCTGAGTGCTGATATCCCTCATGTCGGCACACAAAAGGACACTTATGGATAGAGGTTTTCCCTTAACACTATAGCTTGGCTTGTCATGAAATACATTCTACCTTCATCCAGCTAGTTTCTTTGCCATTTAGCCATGTTGGGATGTATTCGCGACTCTCTTTGTAGAAAACTCATGAGTCATTCGTGAGTCTCCTTTACAGCAAGTCACGAATCCTTGTATTCGTGGGTTGCGCTTATACAGAGTCGCGAGTCATTCGTGGGTTGCTCTACTACATACCCGTGAATGTGCCTCTTAACATGAAAACACAAAATCACGCACTAATGGGAGTTTAGTTAAGTCATTTTACTTAATCTCCCTAACTGCTACAACTTCCCCAACTTTCGAGAACTGCCTTATTTCACCCATATAAATACAGGCCTTGGGGAGGGTTGTAAACACTTACACTTTTGGAGCAAAGTTATGCTGGTGGATTGTTTACAGAAGTCTTTGGAGCAGTGAAACTCAGAATCCTTTGGTGACAGAGGAGTCCTTGTCTCAGACGTTTGGTTGTACTCTGAACTTTCTCATTATTGATAATAAAGAGATTACTTCTTCCATATTTGTCTCATATATCTTGGTTTGATTATTGTTTATGCTTCAATATGTCATATTTGATTTATCTAACCTGCTAACATATATATATGAATCATTCTATATCTAGAAGATTGTCTCTGAACAGGTGAAAGAGGAGTGAGCCTTGAATACTTTGGAAGTGGAGCAGATTGGAAGAGGACTAGCAAGGATCGAACGTTGTTAAACAAGTAAGTTCTTCTAATCCCCCTATTTCCTATTCTGCACTTTAGAAGTCAATTGTCTGCAAGTGTTTGAGTATGTTGGTAACCCCCGACCTACGATTATTAGGTGCATAATCCCTTACAACAGAACTGGCGACTCCGCTGGGGAATCCTAGACTGCTGTAGGTCATTTCTGTTATCCTGACCAGTTTTGCTTGTGAGTCTGACTGTGGTTTTTTATCCTCACCCTTGCTTACTTCAGTGTTTGAAAGTCTTAGGGTTTTTTCTTTGCTTTTGAGAAAATTTTTATACCCATTCGCGGGTTGTTCCACTGAACAGTTGCGAGTAAAAAGTTGCATTCGTAGGTTGATATACTGCACAGTCGTGAGTCATTCACGAGTTGCACTGTTAGACAGTCGCGAGTACTCCTGAAGATTTGGATTTTTAAAGAAGAGTTTGCTTGTGTCTTTTCTTGTTATAGTCCTTGTTTTCTTGGAAGAATTTCTTTAAGAATGCTGTAGAGTTTGCTTCATTGCCTCAGGTGATCACATCTTAGTGCTTTTTGAAATCCATTTGAGTCTTTTTACTTGGTTTATTTACTGTTTGCATCCTGAAGCATTTGGCCTGTTTGGGTTCTTGGTTAAAGTGTCTTAGTCCAGATCAGTGATCAGGGTCTTGGACTCTGTTTTTCCAGTCTGCTTTCTGACAATTGCTGGTTTGCACTTGCCTTTTTAAGTCTGCAGTGGTTTTTGTGTCATTGTTAGCACCCAAGCTAGGGATCCTAGCCTGCTTCTCTTGCTAGTCTGTTGGTTCTGTCAGCCTGTTTGTTTCAGTTTGTAGTTTGTATACAGTTCGTAAGTTTCAAGTTGACTCAAACATAGTGCATTGTAGATGCATAGTAGTTTCTTTGAGCAATTTTTAAAGTGAAAACAAAACATAGTTAGTCTTTTGCATTGTGATTTTTGCATAAGTAGTGTTTGCTTCATTTTAAAAAATATATAATCTCAAAAAATTACAAAAACATAGGTTTAGTTTCTCTTATTAGTGCTTTAGTTCATCAATAAATATTTGAAAAAATGAAAAGAAGTTTGTTTTATAGTAGTAGTTTGCTTTGAATACACTTTACTTTTATTTATTTCTTGTTGAGTCAAAACACCATACAGTATATCACTTCCATTTCCTCTTGAGTAAGAAACAACCCTTAAAATAAACACATAAATTAAAAATTACTAGTAAGTTTTTATTTTTAGGGGCCTTTCACCTACTAGCTTAGGCTATACTTGTGGGCTAGGGAGTGTAAAATTCCCACAAGTTATAAACTTAGACGTAGTGGAATGTTCTTTAGGTAAATCCTTGATTATATCACTGTATCTGGGAAGCTCCTCTCAAACGGGAGTTAAGCACTAGGCTGCGTGGAGGCTTGGACAGAGGAGATAACCCTCTGAATCCTTGTCAAAACGTAACCCAGGACTTTTACGCATCTGGGGATTCTGTCCTAGACAGAGTTTCGGGCTCAACTACCCTGCCCATGCGTATGAGTTCAGCTTGCGACTGTCCCCCCAGATAGCTGGTATTGTCAAGGTAGCCTTTAGTCTCTTGTCTCTTAGAGTTCATACCTAGGTAAACCAGAAGGTTATTTCTGGTTCACCTAGAACGGGCTTGGAAGGTAACCCTTGTGGAAAGTGCAGGAGGGTGGTGGGTGATTCCTCCGCTTGTGCCTAAGAACCCCTCAAGGACGCCAAGTAATCATTCATTAGCTTTCTTCGGGAAAGCATATCTTTATACCCTGGTTTGATTGCTTGAGACTCTAGGATATTTTTAGTGTATGCTCTGTGGATTTTCTTGTGCTTAGTTGACCTTAGGGTGTGATTAGTCAAATTTTTAATTCTGGAGGACCAACTTGTTAGAAAGTCAAGAAGGTTGAGAAACCTTCCTCCTCTTCCTACATTGGAGCCTCCACCTTTACCCCAAAGGTGGAGATTAGGCATAGACGGTTCTTTTGAACCAGTAGGAGTAAGTGAGGTTCTTGGTGAACCGGAATTAATAGCTAACCATTTTGATTTTGACACAGTCGAGATAGAAGAATTGCAGACTGACGAGTTTGCTAGAAATTTTAACTCCCCCTTGACTGATCTTAACGATCCTGTGATCCTCCAAGTTAGACCTTTTAGTTCACCAGTAGTAGGTGTCCCTTTGAGTAGAGTCATGTCTTCTATGGAAGAGAGTGCTTTTGTGTTTACCTCAACCCTCCCGGTTGAAGGGGTACTACCTCCCCTGGTTAGTGCCCCTAGATCTAGTTTTCCTTCTACACCTTTAACTCCAGCGAGCCGGGTGGTTCAACCACCGGTTCACTCCAACATAGGAGGTATTTCCGGTAACACGGTTGCTGGGATTCCCAGTATACCTACCATTCCCTCTTCCTTCCCTTACACTACTCAGAGTGGTCTGGTAGGATCCTCGACTTATGTCCAAGGATTTCCTTGGAATGGGGGGCATATCCCCCCATCCAGTCCATACGTAGGTCCAACTCCTTCATATGTAGGAGTGCAGTTTGGGGGAAACACCTCTTATGGGAAAAGCTTCCATACCCCTATTTCGGTCCCATACTCGAGCTCTCCTTTCTCTTTGTTTAGTGGAGGGATACATGCTCCAATCTTTCAGACCCCAACTTCTATGGGGATGGCCCGAACGACTTACACTGCACCTCCCACCCAAAATCCTGTGGTCTACAGATGGAATCCGTTTCAAATCAACCTTCCCACTTCACAATCGGTGTCAGGGGGAAACCCCACTTTTACCTATGGGAATTTGGGGGCTGGACCCTCTAATCCCCAAGCTGGCACATCTAGTGCACCGGTTAGGCCCAAACTTCCTTTTATAGCAACTTTGAACTTTCCAAACTTATCAAAATTGATGAATGACCCAGTGAGGCATGACCCCTTGTGGCCACCTGTTCCCACCAAACTACCCTCGGACATCCCTAAGTTCGAAGGTAAGGCTGGTGAAGATCCTGGGGCTCATGCCACCACCTTCCATTTATGGTGTTCTTCCAACTCATTGAATGAAGATTCAGTGAGATTGAGGCTGTTTCAAAGGACCTTGACAGGCACTGTGGCAAAATGGTACATTGAACTGCCTTCTGCTGCTTTTAGTAGTTTCTGGGACCTAGCTAGTGCTTTCCTCAGTCACTTTCAGCTTCCGATTCATTACGATTTCGGAACGGATTTGTTGTCCACTTTCAGACAAAATAAGGAAACCCACATCTCGGATCATATCCAAGAGTGGAGGAGGCGAAAGAGTCTTATCAAAGCTACCAATATCCCTCCTGAGTTTCTATTAGAGTGGTTCCTTAATTCATTGTTGCCATACATTTCTAAGGATGTTTCCACATCAGGAGTGACTAGTGAAGAAGAAGTCATACTCAGGGCCAAGTAGTTGGACTTGATTTATTCACAGTCTAGGATTCTATATGAAATTATCCCTGAGGCACAAAGGCCTGCACATGAGGCCGACAAACCCAAGCCTGAACCCCATGCCGATGGTGTGGTTGGGTCCGTAAACTCTCCCACTGTAGAGTCTTTGACAAAACAACTTCACCAATTGTCTGTCAAACAGTCTATGGCGGAGGAAGAAAAGACTGCCCCCTCCTCCCAAAGTGAAAATGTTTTTACACAAACCTCTTCGAAGGGAAATCAACAGCCCGGCGGGAAGAAGAAGAAAGGAAAAAAGGGAGAGGGAAACCAAAATCAAAACAAGCCAAAGCCCGCAAACAATGCTGATGGGGGAAAAAAAGAAAAGAAGAAAGCCATGTTCCCTTGTAAGTTGTGCCAAGGGGACCACCTTACTCACCTTTTTCCCCTCATGGAACAAGCTCAGAAGCTGTTACAAGCTCAACCGCCGGCTGTCCTGAAGGATCCGTTTCCCCAAGGGCAGAATTCTGCTTCAGCTTCTACTGTAGCAGGGGGCACTCAAGCTGCCCCTGACCCCAATTATATCAACATGGTTAGATCCTCAACTTTGTTACAAACCAGGAACAAAAACTATGAGAAAGAGACTGATGAGAAGGGTAAAGCTGTAGTTGAATCTTCCAACCCTCTCACTATAGAGAAACCTGCAGAAATAATGCCAAAGATACCCAAAGGTGTCTTTAAGAAGACTTTGCATAACCCAAATGCCTGAGCCGCTTCTAACTACTCTGTGGTTGAAGACTTGGCTCAGACTCTGTGTGCAATGTCATCTTTGGAGGTGCTACAGAGCTGTCTCGCTCAGCGGGATGCCCTCTTAGCAGCTTTAGGTAGCATGGACTCTTCGAGTCTCACTGCGAAATTTCATCTCTCTGATGTTAAAATTCGCCTCCCTTATCATGTAGCTCTATCGATAGATGTTGTCCATGGTGGTAAGACCATTGGATGAGCAGTTGTTGATGAGGGAGCCTCTACTTGTGTTATGTCCCTGGCCTGTTGGAAAGCTCTTGGATCCCCAGAGCTGGTCCCATCAACCACTTTACTTACTACTTTTGATGGAAGGTCTTTCTGTCCACATGGTATCCTACCATCTTTTGAGATTAAGTTGGCTGGCAAAGCAGTGTCTGTTGAAGTCAAAGTGATTGATGCTCCATTGGACTACAATTTGCTTCTGGGTAGGAATTGGACTTATGTAATGTCTGCTGTTTCATCTGTTGTCTTTCATGTCGTGGTTTTTCCACATGAGGGAAAGGTGGTCACTGTTGACCAACTTGATTTTACTCAGAAAAGCTGCTTAGAGTCTAAAGATTCCACTATGCCATTGGTTGATCAGGCCAAACCTGCTGCACAGAGCTTGGGGGATGGAATGTACACATCATTGATGGGCACATTCGATATTCCAGCTCTAGTCCTTTATATCGGTTCTACTACAGTAGGGAAGTCCATTGATTCGGTGGTCGATAGGACTGATCCTTGGGTCCGTCCTCCCAACCCCTCAGGAACCGGAAGTGCCCTTATCTGTAGTGGAAGTGGCGTATCAAGCTCTTACCCAAACCACTGTAGATCCCATTCTAGATCCTCTTATAGTCTCGGATGATCTAGAAGAAGTCTATATGCCCACATGGGCGGAAAACTATTTACATTCCATAGATTTCTTAGACATTGTTTTACCTTCCGATGAAGCTATTCTAGAAGCTATGTGTTCACGTGATAAGATATGTGAGGATCTTCATCACCGATCTTATTTCCTTCTAGAGCTAAGCAAGATAGAAAACCAAGAGTTTCATGTGAGACTGTCGGATGATGTTGATACACCTGTCAACCCTTTACCTAGGGAAGGAGTGTTTGCCGAGGGGAATATGGCAAACATTTCCACCACTATATCGATCAACATCTCTGTAAAACCAGATGTCATGGAAAATATCTATATAGGTGCAAGCTGCTCTCCGGAGGAGATTGCCATTTATACTTCCCTTTTCAAGGAATTCCGCGATATCTTTGCCTGGTCATATGAGGAGATGCCAGGCATTGATCCATCTATTGTTCAACATGAGATCCCAACCTATCCTGATGCCAAGCCAGTTTGGCAAAAATTACGCCCCGTGAACCCGCGTAAAGCGGCGGCTGTGAAGGCAGAGGTTGAAAAGCTGTTGAAAGCAGGTTTTATATATTCCATAGCTTTGACTGAATGGGTGTCCAACCCAGTTCCTGTTGATAAAAATCAAGGGACTATCCGCATTTGTACGGACTTTTGATACCTTAACAAAGCTTGTCCTAAGAACAACTACCCTACACCGTTTATTGATCAGATCATAGATGCATGTGCGGGTAGTGAGGTATTCTCGTTTATGGATGGTTTCTCTGGCTACAATCAAATCCAAATCAAACCGGAAGACCAGCATAAAACTGCTTTATTTTCCCTTGGGGTACATTCACGTATAGAATAATTCCCTTTGGATCGAAAAATGCAGGGGAAACCTTTCAACAAGCCATGAAATTTTCTTTTCACGACATAAAAGCCATTGTCAAGCCTTACCTTGATGATCTACCTGCTCATTCTCGCAAGAGGATCCAACATCCAGATCATTTACAGTTGATTTTTGAGAGATGCAGATACTATAAAATTTGCTTGAATCCCCACAAGTGTGTTTTCTACATCGAATCAGGTAGATTGCTTGGATTCATTGTCTCTAGTAGGGGCATTCAGGTGGATCCTTTAAAAGTTGAGGCCATTGTAAATCTTCCTCCTCCTCGTTCACTTAGGAAACTTCAGAGTTTACAAGGAAAGTCTAACTTCCTTCGACGTTTTATCATTAATTATGCCAAGATCACAAAAGGTTTCATGCGCCTGCTTAAATAGGACACCCCATTTGTATGGGATGAAACTGCACAACTCACGTTCAAGGCATTGAAAAAATCCTTGTTGCCGGCTCCTTTATTACGCCCGCCAGATTATTCTAGGGATTTTATATTATATCTGGCCGCGTCGGAGTCTACCATTGGGGTAGTGCTAGTTCAGGAGGATGAAAATCTCTTTGAGCATGTTGTCTATTATCTTAGCCGTGCTCTAGTTGGACCTGAGCTTAAGTACTCCCACGTCGAGAAGTTAGCCTTAGCAGCTGTTTATGCTGTATAGAGGTTACGGCACTACATCTTACTGAGGACCACTACTGTAGTGGCGGATGTAAACCCTTTCCAATATGTTTTATCTTGACGGATTTTTGGGGGAAAATTCAATAAGTGGATAGTCATTCTCCAAGAGTTTGACTTGGTTTTCCAATTCGCTAAATCCAAAAAGTCCTTAGTTTTTTCTGAGCTTATAGCAGAATTCCCTATGGAAGAAGATGTAGTGGTTCAGGATGACTCATTCCCAGATGAGCACATCTTCCTTGTATCCACCTCTGATCCTTGGTACGGAGATATTCTTATATATCTCCAGACTTTGAAGTATCCTACCGCTTACTCTAGGGAAGACCGACACAAGTTACGCCTTCATGCTAAAAACTACCTCATTATAGGAGATACATTATATCGACGAGGGGTAGATTTTGTCTTGCGTCGCTGCCTTACTCATGAGGAAGCGGAGATTGTCCTAAATGATTCCCATAGAGGAGCGTGTGGGGGTCATTTATCTGGGTTAGCAACGGCCCAGAAGATATTACGTGTCGGGTATTTCTGGCCCACCATATTTAAAGATTGTGTGGAAGCTGTGAAATGCTGTCATCCATGTCAGCTTTACACCAGAAAAATGTGGTCACATCCTGCTCCCTTGTTTCCCGTTGTCTCGGTAGGCCCCTTCATGAAATGGGGGATCGATTATATGACATGCAACCCAGCCTTGGCTGGACCGCATAAATACATCATTGTCGCTGTCGACTATTTCACAAAATGGGCAGAGGCAATGGCTACTTTCAAAGACAATGGGGAAACTGCAGCTTTCTTCGTGTTTAATCAGATTATTGCTAGGTTTGGTATTCCCAAAGTGATTGTCACTGACCATGGCAGTCATTTCCAAAATCACGTGATGACAGAGCTGACCACCATGCTCGGATTCTGACAAGAACATTCTTCTCCATATTATCCGCAAGCAAATGGTCAGGTTGAGGCTGTAAACAAAACTTTAAAAACTATCCTTAAACGTACTATTGATGCAGCCCGTTCAAATTGGCACATCATGTTATATCCTGCTCTTTGGGCTTATCAAACCAATGTCAAAACTGCTACGGGTTTTTCCCCCTTCCAACTCGTTCACAGGGTGGAAGCTATTACGCCGATTGAATGCGAAATCCCATCCTTGCAGATAGCTATTCATGTGCTACCTGACACAACTGAGCTTGAGGAATAATTGCTCCATTTAGAACACCTTGATGAGCAACGTAGAGATGCGTTGACTACAAATCAGGCTCATAAGAATAGGGTTAAATCTCAATATGATAAAACGGTCAAACCTCAGGTTTTCTCTGAGGGGGAACTTGTCTTGCTCTGGGACCAAGATAAAGAACCTCTGGGGGCAGGAAAAATCAAGGCCATGTGGTTGGGACCCTATGTTGTGTCTAAAGTTTTGAGTAAAGGCGCATATGAATTAGTGGATTATGATGGGAATAAGCTGCCTGAGCCTAGAAATGGGCTCTACCTGAAGAAGTACTATGCCTAGGCTTAGCACTTTTTCTTGTATATTAATGTATGTATTTTTATGTACATTAGGTTGTCAATTTCGTTTTTTATACTATCTGCTGGTTGTTGCAGATGTCTTCCAAGATGTATGTAGGTTTTGCTGATGGCGCCAGCCGTCACACTTGTAACCTGGCTTTGGCAGCATGGGTTATCTATTCCCCTTCAGGACAGCTTGTTGCCACGGGTGGCGCTTGTCTAGGTCCTGCTTCCAATAATGTTGCTGAGTATAGGGCTTTAATTGAGCTCCTATGGGATGCTTTGTCACGAGGCATCACCCAGCTTGAAGTCCATTTGGATTCTCAGTTGGTTGTTTCCCAGCTCAATCGAGCTTATCAGGTGCGTAATCCTACATTGTTACGTCAGTTCATGCAAATTCGTTTACTGGAAAGACATTTTGAAATTATTACTTTCAATCACATTCCACGAAACCAAAATTCATTAACTGATGCATATGCTAATTATATTTTGGACTGGCATCTCACACACATTCTATAAAATATACAGCAAATACATAAGAAACATTTGTAAATAAGCTAACAACCAAACACAAATATATATATATATATATATATATATATGTATGTAAATATCTGTCATAGATAGGTCGAGTCTGATCCGTAGATCCCATCATCTACAATAAATACAAAAAGTGGATCATCATCCATCAAAATTCCCTAAAACTAAGCCTGCCCGCCATGGCCACTGGGACCTCCTTGGTCCCCATGATCTCTGTGCCCCCTGGCTTCCTCAGCCTCCTCGGCTTTGGCAGCCTCCACCGCATCCTTGTATACAAGTACTGCCCTAGCTACCCGTCTGAAAAGACGTAGCCAGGCCGGTGGAACCCCAACTACAAACTCCTGCATAGCTACAGGGAGATGCTCTATCCGTATCGTAGGTACTCGCTCAGTTAGCCTGCCTAGCTTCGCCTCGAGTACTCTGATCAATCCTAGGTCTCCCCCTGCAATAGGATGTACGAAGGTACGTGGGTGCCCTTCAGGGCGGACTGGTCCAATATCTGCATTTTGACACATAAATAGGGTTTAGACTTGTGCATATGTATATATCCTATCATTTGAAAATCCATAAAAAATTGATAATGATAAAAAATAAAAATACTTACCCATCTCTCCCCATGCTCCTCCTGGAGGGAGGACTAGGTCGGGATCACCTTGGAAATCTAATCCGGCGTATGGAAACTGCTCCAACGCCGGCACCTGCCATTCCCACCATGTATAGAAATCATCATCATACATGCTATGTACTACATCTCCTCCTCCTTAACGGAGGAAGATATCTCCCCAACGGATTAGCCTCAGCTGCCGTGGATGACGGACCTGTAATGGTATAGCAGGGCTCATAGTCGACACCCTCTCAAAGAAGAACGCTACCAGTATACTCGCATAGCCAAAGTTCTTCCGTCTTCCCCTCCTACAGTCAGATAATTTCCTCTTCATGATGGGGGAAATTCCCATACACCAATCAAAGAGAGTACCTCTAAAGCAGTCCACCGACACTCTCATCTAAGTCCTGGTGGCCATGTGTAACACTGTTGACCCTGAAAGTCTGACAATAGTACTGGCCAATACTTGAAGTGTAAGATCCTAAATATCTGCAATGAGAACGCTGCTGCCTTTCTTTTGAGTACCCGGCCTGCAGAATACATCAACATAGTTCTGGACACTCAAGGAGTCTCCACCCCTGCCAGTGCCTTACAGGTTCATCGGTGCTCCCCGATGTGACAACCCGGTTATGAAGTAGATGTCTTGTGTGGTAAGCTCCAAAGTCTCACCTTGGGTATTGAACATCCCTAGGTCATGGTCCCAATAATGGAATAAGAACTCTAATATGCGGACATTGGCCCGCATGGACGATGTGCAAAAGAACTTGAGAAGCCCACTGGTCCTCAATGCTTGGATAGTAGGCAGGATTTGGAGAGCTTCTTGATCCATCGCTTCATGTTCCCTCTCTCTCCACTCCAGCACCATGTTTTCCTTGAAAAAAACACATATTTTGATTCAGTATTCCATCATAAAATTTTAAAAATTTTGCATATTTTTAAAGCATTTCCCTATTGCGCAGCATTCGTGACTATCCATTGGGACAAGTCGCGAGTCATTTGTGACTTTCCTATTGAGAAACTCGCGAATGAAACGCGCATTCGCAACTTTCATGCCTTGCAACCCGTGAATGCATTTTGCCATATTTTAGGTTGATGAAAAATACTGAATTAACCACTAAATTAAAAATTTGTTTGGATCAAATTGAAGAGCTAAGGGTGTAGATTTACCTGAAGCTGACGGTTTCTGAATCCGACGGTCCAATTGTCCACAGCGATCAATCAAAGATAGAGGGTAAACTTTCCTTTTTGGTTCAAAAAGTGCAAATGGTATGAAATGTTTTGATTTTCAAACTATTTATAGAAATAAAATTTCGTAAAGTGGGTCTTTTTATATAGTTTGAAATGACAATTGATTAATATCACCCTCTTTGTGCCTTGGAACAGGTTTACCAACTTTTACAAAGTGTTGATGCTTCTATAGGGTGGTTTTTGCTCTTTCCGACACATGTTGGCATTTTATCACTCCACTTTAACCTTAGTAATCAACATTTTTTTCCACGGACTATGGTATTTTAAGCCATTAGTCCCTTGTCTCTACCATTTTTTCTTCCGTGGCTAGGATCCCTTTTCATGAGTATCATCCTTATATGCCATTGCCATCCTTTGGTACTCATTTCCGTCACTGTTTTAGGCCTAGGGGTTTCCTCATAGCTATTTTTCACGCCAAATAGAACTTCTTATGAATCTCTTTTTACAAGCTATCCCTTTATAGGCCTCCCCAACCTTATGGAGTTTCTTTAGGCCCAGGTCTGACTCCTTCAAAACAGACTTGACTGCTGAGTTATCTCGTCCGTTCAAGCTCGTTAAGAATATGTGAACGGGCATCCGCATTCGTGGTAGGTTATCTCTTTCTCGGACCATGCGGAATAATACGAGAAAGGATCACTCTCTTTTCCTCGGAATTGAGAAGAGTATTCTCAGGTATAGGTTTATCACTTTTCCGGACCTGAGGGACTAAATTTACGGAAAAGGAACACCCGGTTTGAGCTTAGTTTTCTCTTTTTCGTGCTCTGGACCCAAACATGAAAAATATTCCAAGTGTACTTTGTGTCTTTGTCATGCTCGTTAAACACTAAAGAACAAAGCAATGAGTTTATTGTTGTAAGCCCCATTTCTCGTAACCAAATGGATATTTCCGAGTGATCTTGCTTTCCTTCACACTCGTAAAACTCAAGCTATTTTATGTTGTTTTGGAAGGAGCGTTGGGTAGGTGGTAATTTAACCTTTTTCAGACCTTCCCGACTAAGTACGAAAAAGGTTCACCTTTTCTTCTTCGGAAGTTAAGAGAGTTCTTCTGTGGTTTGTTTTATACTTTTTCGGCCTCAGGAGACTAAATTGGACGAAAAAGGACCCCCTTGGAGTCTTCTTTGGCATTTTCAGACTCTCTAAAATGTGAAAATACTGCATGAGCATGTACTAGTTCGAGCTCATTAAATCCACGGATCAGTGTATCAAGCATTATTTTCCCATCTCTTCAAGCTTGTTAAAAAAATGAAGAGGGAACCGAGTTTACTTTCCTGGACTCGTTAAAAATTAACAGGGAAGGTAAGGAAGAAGTTTTCTCTTGTTTTTAGTAATGGCAGCATGTCATCCTTGAACATAGCACTCTTTGCTTTCCAATATCCATGTTTCAGTATACACTTGTGTTCAGCTATCACTTTGAGTTTTGACTCCTCCTCTTGTCCATTATACCTGGGGAATCTGCTCATGTCTCCTACCTGACAGATAAGTCTAGTTGTTCTATCTATTCATTGTATGTTGCCTTGGGTCATCTCTATGTCGTGCTCACTGTTCAAGGATTATACCTAATGTCTGATCTATCACCTGATCCCATCACTGTTATATCTGTTATCCATTTACTTGTGTCTCCCTTCTTTTTCCCAGTTCCTAGTCACTCTTGTGATCCGTTGGAGGATCCATTACCTTCCTTATAACAGTATGGTTCCGTTTTAGCACCTCCTGATGATGAAGACCTAGAGTTTTGACGATAGCACCTCTGGATTCACTTTCATCATTGGTGAACTCCTTTGCTTCAGTTGTCAATTATCACTTATTGGTTGACAAACTGTTGAATCCTCTCCATGTTCGACTTCAACTTACCCTTATTCACATGGCTTGGATTGTACTGGTTCTTTGGGATCATTTATGAATACCTTAGTCCCTCATTTTTGGTTAAGTTGCACAAGACCATGTTCTCTTCTGATATCCAGCTCCTAGATCTTTGAAGACTCATCATTATTGTATTGTGGCTTCGATCCACCTTTGTAATATACGTGGTTTCTACCCGTATCATATGATGTAATCAAATATTGTAAAGGATCTAGTGTTCCAGTCAATTGAACATAGCGTCCTCAGATGTAACATTGTATATCACATGATTATGTATTTGTTTCAGGTACTCTCTCTGATCCATTGGATTTCTGAGTTTCTCCAGAGTTCAAAATTATAATGTATTTCGTCCATCGTTCCCCTCTGACCTCACACATTAGGGGGCATATATTATACACCTGAGTGGCACCTCTTCGTCCGAGTGCTGATATCCCTCATGTCGGCACACAAAAGGACACTTATGGATAGAGGTTTTCCCTTAACACTATAGCTTGGCTTGTCATGAAATACATTCCACCTTCATCCAGCTAGTTACTTTGCCATTTAGCCATGTTGGGATGTATTCACAACTCTCTTTATAGACAACTCGCGAGTCATTCGCGAGTCTCCTTTACAAGAAGTCGCGAATCCTTGTATTCGTGGGTTGCGCTTATACAGAGTCGCGAGTCATTCGCGGGTTGCTCTACTACATACCCGCAAATGTGCCTCTTAACATGAAAACACAAAATCACGCGCTAATGGGAGTTTAGTTAAGTCATTTTACTTAATCTCCCTAACTGCTACAACTTCCCCAACCTTCGAGAACTGCCTTATTTCACCCATATAAATACAGGCCTTGGGGATGGTTGTAAACACTTACACTTTTGGAGCAAAGTTATGCTGGTGGATTGTTTACAGATGTCTTTGGAGTAGTGAAACTCAGAATCCTTTGGTAACAGAGGAGTCCTTGAGGCTCAGACGTTTGGTTGTACTCTGAAATTTCTCATTATTGATAATAAAGAGATTACTTCTTCCATATTTGTCTCATATATCCTGGTTTGATTATTGTTTATGCTTCAATATTCCATATTTGATTTATCTAACCTGCTAACATATATATATGAATCATTCTATATCTGGAAGATTGTCTCTGAACAGGTGAAAGAGGAGTGAGCCTTGAAGACTTTGGAAGTGGAGCAGATTGGAAGAGGACTAGCAAGGATCGAACGTCATTAAACAAGTAAGTTCTTCTAATCCCCCTATTTCCTATTCTGCACTTTAGAAGTCAATTGTCTGCAAGTGTTTGAGTATGTTGGTAACCCCGGACCTACGATTATTAGGTGCATAATCCCTTACAATAGATACAGAGAGGTGTCACTAGGCACTTGATATAGAAAAAAAATGAGCTAGAAAAAAAATTGGACCAAAGCACCACAATGGTTATTAAGAAATTTAAAATAACAATTTTTGCCTCAAGAATAGTCTTCAATTTGATGGGTGACATGATCATGATGTAATCTCCCTCCGTCCTTCCAAACATTTGTGGTTTCTCACAACTTCTTTCATGGGCGCTCACCACCAAAATACATATAAAAATTACTTGTCCTTACATCATCTTCTCTTTAAATCCTCATCTCATAGACATAACTAAGGATTATTATGCATGCACATCCTCACCTTATAATATCAATTGGGTCAAGGTGCAGAGACATCCATAAAATATCAAATGTGTCAAGACACAAAGAGTAAGAGACAACTATAACTAAGTCTTATATTAAATTTACTATATAAGTTTTTAATTGACACTATCAACTGAGATTTGATACGTTGGATTGTCGTGATATTCTTTTCACTCCTTACCAATGTGATATGAAAGGAATTCTTTGAAGGTGAAGTCCATAATTTTACATCTTCTTCCTCATTCTCATGCCTTTTGGTAAGACAATAAGGAGGGTAGTGACCCACATCAACATGTAAAATGGTTTCGACATAGAGGTAGAAAAATTAATTGTTTTCATTAAATAAATTAAATTTCCCACCCGTGATTTTTGATTCACCAAATCATGGACTGATAATAAACACAACAAATTTTAGAACCTTGAGCTCTTAATTACTCACACCTAGAACTTTCTCAAAGCATGCCATTAATAAAATTATTTTGGTGTTCTAGTTCACTTTAAAAGGAAGATTGTTGAGACTTAGACATGCAGTGAGTTGCAAGGCTTCAATTGACTTGGGCTTGATTCCATTGCCCCTCCATCCCATAAATGTATTTTGTTGCGTTAAGTGTTAAACAACAAAATTTGATGCCTTGGCCCCAAAGATGATATCGTTGCTAACTTGCTTGGTATGCAGTATTTTTTTTAATGTTTATTTAGTTGTGTATTATTTTTTCTTAGGTGCCCAATCCCATCATTCTTACATCACTTGGGATTGGAGTGCTACCCTCTCTCTAGTTTGAATTAAGTTTTTGGTTGTATATATTGGTTGTAGGTTTATTATAGCCTTGTTTTGATTAGTGGCTTCCTTTTGTACATAGTTAACAATAAGTAATTCTCTCATGGTTCTAGTTTTTCTTTAAGACTATATCTAGTTACGACATTTTGCACTATGCATAAGATCAAGCGAATTCCTCAATATGGTTATTGCATAGTCTAAATAGTTTTTTTTGTATAATGAAATGTGTTCCAACTTGAAAAAAATACTATAGAATAGTTGTTATGTTACTTACTCTAAAATTAGTGTTACATATTTGTCAAATTAATACATTTAATTTAAATTAAGTTTTATTGAAAATATGTCATATTTTTGTATAGATATTAAAAGGTGCTCAATTCTGTAAAATTGTAAAAATTTAAATGTACAATATTTATTTTTTGCATTTTTGAAAAAACAAATTAATTAATTTATAGTTGTTAAATAAATTACAACTATTTATATTACCCTTCGTCTTTAAAGGGCTCGGAGAATAAAACTATTTATATTGCCCGGATAGCCTTGAACCTGATGTGCTATACCAGTTAACCACAGGAAAAAGAAGTGACTATATAAAATAAATCCAACTGCTGATGGTTTTGCTAGTTGGAGAAGCATTAAAAACACTGAAGCAGGGTCTGAGGTTGCGATGGAGGAATGGCAACGGGGCATCATGAACTATACTCCTGTAGATGCGCTACTGTTCGCTCAGTGCGTTGGATTGGAATGGAGTTCTGTAATTTCCCCACTTTTGATGGCCTTATCCCTTTAAATATCTTTTTTAATGACATTGAGATTAATGTTGCGGAACATCAACGGTTACCTCTTATGGATGTTGCACTAAAACCTACTCCTACTCGGTGGTAGGTTGCCCATCGAAATAATTTGTATCTTTGGAATATGGTTAAATCAACTTTGTTATGTAGGCTTTATGATTCAAAGCTAAATCACAGCTCAATTGTTTGGAAAGAAGGTCGTTGAATCATTCATATTTGAAGGGCTTAGAGAATAAATGCCCTTCCAATTGAAATTAAGACCCACCCTTCAAATTTGATCACTGGTTACATGTATATACGATTCTTTGACTGTCCAACTGAAGCATATTTGTATGAGCAAGAGAGTGCAGATTCACACCCTTCCGCTTAGTGCCACGTGGACACCAATTTCTCAAACCAGTCAAGACTCAGGGCCTTCCCTAGAGTCGAACTCACGATAGTCGTGGGAGTATTTTGGGTAAACGCGTTGATATTAACGAGATTATTCTTTTAAAATCTGTTGCTGTGACTCTGTGAGGTGAAGAGAAGTCTATAGAGAAGTTATCTTTACTTCCCCTATAACTGCGAGTGCTTGTAGTTTTTTGTTTGTGGGTGGTTCGGGAGAGGTTAGTGTTTATTCCCCTGTCATTGTGAGTGCTGGTAGTTTCGTATTTTTGCTTCGAATAAGAATGTGGAGCGGTGGTTCATCTTCTCAACAGAATGAGGAAGGCTAGGAAATGGCTTCCTCTCACAAGGCCAAGAACCAGGCCCCTCCAACTGCTGCTGCAAACCATCCAAGGGGTGGCACTTATTCTACTGACAGGCCTGGAAATGGAGCTTGGAAGGGAATAGGATCTTATAATGTTGATGACCAAAAGAATGGCCACTGGGTGAACCCTTGTAGCGATAGAGACGAGGGTAATAAGCAACGAAGATGGAAGGTGTTGGGGAAACCTCAGCAGAGGAATGTAAATCCAGAAAATAGGATCACCACAACAAGAAATGTTGGTGGCTGGGGTCAATATGGCAAGGTAGATCAAGTAATGCAGGGCAGTTGGAGGCCCGATAGCTCAGAGTCTGCTCATGGAAAGATGGGCAGGACGGATCTTGCTGTTCCTCCCCCACTTGCAAATGGTTGGACATGGGGAGGCGCCAAGTTGAATTCTTCAGTGGCATCGCCACCGCCTGGAAAAAGTGCTGGACACAGCAGTGCAAAAGCTACTGAAGGGAAATCTGAATTGGGAAGTAATATGCTATCTAAACTTCTTCCTTTTGAGAAATCAGTTGAACCGTCTAATGAAACAAGTAGAGCTGGCTACCAGTCCAGTGATAATGAAACAGATATTGATAATCTTAACAACGACAAGGATTTAATGATCAATGATGACTATGATTATGAAGGAATTAATGTAATCCATGAAACTCAGAAGAAGAATAAGTGGTTCAAGAGTGTTTTTGAATCCCTGGATAACCTTAACCTTGAGGAGTTGAATGATCTCGAGAGACGGTGGCATTTCCCTACATGCAGAGCCGGGGTTGGGGCTATCGACTGGTACAGTGGTATGCAACCTATTTTATCCCATGCCAAAACAATCAGATCAAATAGGGTAAAGGTGCACCGTGAACTAGCGCAAGTACTGGAAGAAGAGTTGAAAAGGTGAGGAGATGCATGCATAACTCCCGAGGAGATGTTTAGCAAGTGGAAGGGCTTGCGAGAGACGGTCAGCGATCAAGAAACTATCTGGCCTCCTATGGTTATTATTCAGAACAATCTCCTTGATCAAGATGAAAATGAACATGTATGTGCTGTAAGCTTCATATTTATTTGTTCTAAATATTTTTACATGGAGTTGACGCATCTAGAATGCCATAAAAACCTCATGCTATCATGTTTATGGCTGCTAGTGAAAGAGATGTGGAGATGGTTCTACAATTTCTCCATATATTGTAAGAATTTTGGCACCTGTTCATATACATGCAATTGTTCATATACATGCAATTCCTGATGAGTTTGTTTCTGACCTCATAATTTGGATTGAGAACACAATTAATGCCCGACAAGTAGTTTTGTATATTAATCAAGAGTCAATATGTTCAACCAAACAATGCAATTCCTGATGAGTTTGTTTTTGACCTCATAATTTGGATTGAGAATATAATTGATACCCGACAAGTAGTTTTGTATTTTAATCAAGAGTCAAGAGGTTCAACCAAGCAGTCCCGTGTATATCTTTTAGCAGTAAGCTAAACTGCTTACTCTAGTCTTTCTGTATGTGTGTGTATTATTGTATTGTGACTATATTATGTAAAGGTTGCACTGTCGAATTGTATAATGACATATGCAAAAGAAATATTCATATTCAAATTGATTCATCCACTGTAATAGTAGCACATAAGTAAACAGTGTTGAGACTTCTAGGAGAAGAGCCTACTTGGAAAGTACTAAACTAAGCATTACAAAGGAGAATAAGTCAGACATGTAATGATGGTGAAAGAAAATCCAACACAGATACATATCTTTACATGACAAGATGAAAAGTAGAAATGCTACCAAGAACAATGTCATTGTCAAAAAAAGCAAATGAACCTATAAGCTTGAAACACACTTGTATTGCCAGCTATTAAAAACTTGAGAAAACTATATAAACTAAATGCAGTGTTTCCATATTCAGTGATAGTTTTTTACACTGACTTGAGAAAAACTGCAGAATCTCTAATAAGCATGAACTGCACATTAACAAGGACAACTCAAAATGGGAAACTTTTTGAGGTATGGCTCATTTATTTTAAAAATTTTAAATATTATCATACACTCATTTCGAACCCTAAATTTGGAAAATGTTGCATATGACTGATTTCCACCCTCAACCTGTAGGGTACAAGCATGCATGCACCCTCAACCAAAGAATTGTGTGTGACAGCAGCTATTGTGCTTCTCCTAGAGGTGTCTTCACTGCTGCACCTGCATCCATGGCAGCAGTCACCCTATAGATAGATGAGGGAACCACCAATTGCATAGGTGTTTATGTTAGGTAGATTGTATTGCTAGATAAGAAAATTTATTAGAAGTGTAAAATTGTAGTGGTCAAGCTGCTGTGATTGCCCCTCGTCAAGTATTCAGTGGATTTGGACAACAGTGTGTTGTAGTAGTTGGTGCAACAAAGCACCATTCTATTGTTGCAACTGTTGGAGAGGAGGTGTTTACTTGGGGATCAAATCGAGGTAAGTGACATCATGATCTTGATTCATATTTTGATTCTCTCGTTAAGATGGACCTTGTTGCCTATATTGTGAGACTAAGTTATTTCTTAACAATTTTGTTCGTTTGTTTCTTGTTTTGAGCTTACTGGACCATGAATTTGTGCTATATATAATTTGAAATATTCTATTTCGGTTTGTATCATATGCATGTGCTAAGTATATTTTCCAGAAATGCTCAATCAAGCTGAAAAGGGTTAAAACATTTGTTCTAAAATAGTCTTGTGATTGAGAAACTAAAGTGTTCTGATTTGCCATTTTCTGTATATCTTTTGAATTTGGTCATGAGGATTATGTTGCTCTACAAGCGAGGTGATTGCATTATTTTGCACATGTTTTTTATTCATTTTTGAGGAATTGTGGATATACAGAGTGGAGGACTTCATTTTCATGTTAATGAATTGAGTCATGGTTTATTTGTTTGAGATTGTAGGAATTCTCATTTGCAAGTTGATGAATAAATACATGGTTTATTTATTTTTCTTCTTGTTGTTTCAGAGGGTCAACTTGGATATACCTCAGTTGATACGCAAGCAACACCTCGTGGGGTTAGTTCTCTCAAGACAAGACTCATTGCAGTGGCAGTAGCTAATAAGCATAGTACATCAGTAGCTGAGTTTGGAGAAGTCTGTACATGGGGATGCAATAGGGAAGGTCAACTTGGTTATGGCACTTCTAATTCTACATCGAATTATGTTCCCTATGCAGTTGAGTCTTTGAAAGGTCAATGCCTTGTGGCAGTCTCTGCCACAAAGTATCATACAGGTTCTGAGATTAGATGGAGAGGTAAGCCCAAAAGGATTTGTGATTGAATTGGTTGGCAGCTTGTACAATGGATAATAATGCTAAGTACGTGATTTTTTCCAAATTCATAGGTCATGTATGTATGTTATAGATGGTTTATTTAGTATATAGTTTTATTTATTGTATCAACCTAGCTACTTAAATACTTGAATGATATCTAATTCTGTAATATTTGATAATATTCTTCAATGACTAGTTATGTTTATTTAATTTGAAAATTACTGGTCAATTATCTTTAATATTTGTAAAAAACAGCCTAAAAATCCACATGAAAGCCAAATAGTTGTGAAGTTTTCGTAAGAATGTCCACGATAGGAGCTTCAAAAATCAGCCATCCTTCAACTTGCTTCTCAAGTGGTGCTTCTAGATCTAGTCTTCTTCTTGTTTTATGCTTTCCATTTTGCATCTATAATTGGCAACTCCATCTCAACAAAGTCTTTATATTAATCCAAACTGTCTAGTTCTTCAATCAATCCTGTCCTATGTTGAACTTGATACAAGGAAACAGTAGTGCCTACTCTGTCCAGTGTCAACTTCTTCCTAATTGATCACATAGCCTAGAACCCCCATTCCTGTAACTTAAAACAATAATCTGCCTTATCAAATCTTTGACTTAGATCAAATACCCTCTGTCAAATTCTTAGACAATTATTCAATAGCTATACCAAAATAATACCCTGATCATAACTTGTGTTGTTCATGCCGTACAATATAAGATTCTCCCGTGAGTAAAATATTTTCTTTAACAAATGCTACCAAAGTTTTTCCCATGATCTACAACTTGGTCGTAATCATATTTTGTTGTTATTTGACAAGAGTGGGAAACTGACGAAAATATGTGGCAAGGAACCTCTTTCCTTATAGTATTTTATTTATATTGAAAACTGTTTTGGCAACATTCAACAGTTCCAACCCCTTGTCCAAACAATGTTTGTGTTCCACTGCCTCCCTGTATCTTTCTTGACTCAATAGACCAACTCAAGGAAAATATTTCAAGGCGTTGACTACAAGATAACAAACTACGTCCAAAGCCTCCATCTATGAAAGGTCTTAGGCTAGTGGAGGTACTGTTAAAAGAGTTGTCTTTACTTGTACCAAAGACATCATGTATGTATATTTTAGTTCCATTGACCTACTTTTGTGGTCATTTTTTGGACATCAAAAAATTATCTTATCTTATCTTTATCTCATCAACATTTTCTCAACTCCCTTATTCATGTCCAACAAACACCACTGAAATTCATCTTGCAGAACATGCTTTGCAATCAAAATCTACTCACCGGTGAGAACCTCCAGATGAGTCTAATTAAGCTAGAGGTTTCCATCAATATTGCAAATATCGTGCCAATGAATATGTCGGCAATGGTCTGAAAAAGAAACTTAATGAAAATATCAGGGAGAATATAAAAAAATACTAAAATATTCCATTTTTTCAGTTTATACTTTATTGCCACCCACCAACTATCTCCACTATTTATTGCACATCCAAAATTGAATATTTCTACCTTGGCATTCTCCTGTTGCTTTACATTGAATACATGTACATAACAGATGATATTAGTATCATTAAATTGTCCCCTGTCAATACAAACATTCAAAAAATATTACTTCTAAGTTTTAGAAGACAAATCCATGGCATTGGAACTCATGGCCCCTTGATCAAGAATTTACTTTGTAAAAATTCCAACTCCTAACTTATCTAAGCGACTTAGTAATGATCCCAACTCCTAACTTATCTAAGACTTTGAGATATTTGCACAATAGCCAAGGGAGTTTTGTGTAGAATCTGAAATGTTGATGAAACTTAGGGTCCAATAAAGAACTAAAATTGATGGTCTAAAATTAGAATTCATACTTGTTATGCTGCATAACTTGATTTTTATGACTTTACAAGATTACCATTGCATGTAAGAACATTTTTTTGTTAATCTTCTATATGCTAATCAATGTACAAATACAATATTTTTAAAAAATTGAATTCGCGTAACAGTAGCATGGCCTCATTTTCCATATTTATTTGGTCTATAGGCTTTCTATGTAGTCTGAATCAATGTTATGATTTATAAAACAATGGAAACATGCCACAGATTACAAAATGTACAAGCAACATTAATGCTTGTGTGTGATACATGCATTGTATTTCCTCAGATACATAAACATCCAACATTAATGCCTATGTGTGATATATGCATTTTATTTCCTCAGATACATATACAAGCAACTCTAAGGTGTTCTCCACCAAGCCCAGACACTCTTTTAACATCTCAAACTTCCCCTTATCTATAAGCTTTGTCAAAATGTCTGTGACCTGCACATTTGAAGGAACATACTATAGGTTCACTGCACCCTTATGAACTATGTTCTTGATGAAATGGTACTAGATATCAATGTACTCAAAGTGATGATGAATAAATGGACTTTCAGAGAGCTTAATGCAACTTGTAGGAACCCTAAATAACTGTATGCTCCAACATCTGATCAGTCAACTATAATATCAACTTGCAAAGTAAGATGGCCTCACCACTAGCAGGACTGAGTGACATATACTTTGCCAATGCTGGTAGCATACCCGATGAAATTATGAACCTAACTTGGATAAGTTGGATTAGCCAGAGACCCCAAAATAATAAAATGCATCTCAAAGGAATTAGATTGCATATATATTCTAGAGTTCGATATCTGATCCGATAGATCTACCATGACTGACCAAGAGTAATACCTACTCTGGGATGACCTTCTGATATTCCTTCCAGAACAAATTCTTCCAAATCAATTTCTATGTGCAAAGTAGCACATGGTATCTAATGTCCCCAAAATTATGGATCCGCCAATTATAGTTATAGTAATTGCAATCCACAGAACATGGTGATTAACAACAATGAAGGACAGTGCAATAAAATCCACTGAAGTGCACATACAAGCAATCCAAATGAGCTTGTTAAATACAAAGATCACTTTACTTTGAGCCTTTCTTTCCCATGCAACTAGTGATACCTGAACAACAACTACTACAAGAGATATGAATAGTCCAACCCAGTCAAAAATGAAAAATATTTGGAATGCCACCTTCTTAGCTATCATAGCTTGTCCTAGAGATAGGCCTGGTTATGACAGGTTTTGTGGCCCTGCATAGTTACCAAGCAGTGTAAATAGCTGCAAAGGCTATTGTTGCAATAATAATTGCAACAACCGTCACAGAGTTGACTGTATTTCTGATTCCCTCTGACTTAAAATCATTTATTTCATTTACAATTCCAGTAACTCGTCTTTGTGTTTTTTCAATTTGCACAAGCTTTGTATGCACATCATGCTTTATGTCACTAATAGTTTGTTTTAGCTCTCTTCCTTCTTTAGGTTGGCTTATATGTTTTCCATTTTCAGCACCGTCTTCTTTCAATGCACTCTTGATTTTTGGTGCAACTTCCATAAAATGTGATTTTTCTGCTACATCAAGTGTTGTTTCTTTTAACTTATTCAAAGCATTCAAATCAATGCCCTTGTATTCTATCAACTCTCTCACTATCTGAACAAAGAAAGAACAGTTTAGTACCAGTAGCCCATGAACAGGAAAAATTACTTTGAAACCTAATGGATAATGCATGGCAGCAAAAAGCAAGCTAGAAAATTTATTGATGTTTCATTTATGAAGTGACCCTTGTGTCCACATCTCAGTAGCACTTTTGTGTGACAATAAACTACATTGAGCTTATACTAAAATAGATCCATCTCAACTCTAGATCTATTAAGCACCAAGAGTGATCAAAACTCAAGGTGCCAACCTCTAGGCAGTAAATAGTTATCCTCTTTTTTGCATTACACACACATGAAGACAGAAAAAAAAACACACATGCAAAGACATACACTTATACACAAAGTAATGAAGATAATTTCCCCAACCCTGATATTTAAAGTGCCTCGCTTCTCTAGGTGCAATTGCAAGAAATGAAAAGGTGGTACTAAAACAGAGAAATCATCAAATTGTATAATGAAATGTGCATAGCGAACATTTATCTACAAATAAACACATCCATTATAGTCTTTCTGTACGTGTGTGCGTATTATTGCGATGTGACTATATTATGTAAAGGTTGCACTATCGAATTGTATAATGACATATGCAAAAGAAAGATTGATATTCAAATTAATTCATCCACTGTAACAGTAGCACATAAGTAAACAGTGTTGAGGATTCTAGGAGAAGAGCCTACTTGGAAAGTACTAAACATAGCATTACAAAAGAGAATAAGTCAGACATATAATGATGGTGAAAGAAAAGCTAACACAAATACATATCTTTACATGACAAGATGAAAAGTAGAAATGCTACTAAGAACAATGTAATTGTCAAAAAAAGCAAATGAACCTCATAAGCTTGAAACACACTTGTATTGCCAGCTATTAAAAACTTGAGAAAACTATATAAACTAAATGCATTGTTTCCATATTCAGTGATAGTTTTTTACACTGACTTGAGAAAAATTGCAGAAGCTCTAATAAGCATGAATTGCACATTAACATGGACAACTAAAAATGGGAAACTTTTTGAGGTATGGCTCATTTATTTTAAAAATTTTAAATATTATCATGCACTCATTTCCACCCCTAAATCTGGAAAATGTTTCATATGAATCATTTCCACCCTCAACCTGTAGGGCTCAAGCATGCATGCACCCTCAACCAAATAATTGTTTGCGATAGTAGCTGTTGTGCTTCTCCTAGAGGCGTCTTCACTGCTGCACCCGCATCCATGGCAGCAGTCACCCTATAGATAGATGAGGGAACCACCAATTGCATAGGTGTTTATGTTAGGCAGATTGTATTGCTAGATAAGCAAATTTATTAGAAGTGTGAAATTGTAGTGGTCAAGCTACTGTGATTACCCCTCGTCAAGTATTCTGTGGATTTGGACAACATTGTGTTGTAGTAGTTGGCGCAACAAAGCACCATTCTATTATTGCAACTGTCGGAGAGGATGTGTTTACTTGGGGATCAAACCTAGGTAAGTGACATCATGATCTAGATTCATATTTTGATTCTCTCATTAAGATGGACCTTGTTGCCTATATTATGAGACTAAGTTATTTCTTAACACTTTTGTTTGTTTGTTTCTTGTTTTGAGCTTACTAGACCATGAATTTGTGCTATTTGTAATTTGAAATATTATATTTCAGTTTGTATCATATGCATGTGCTAAGTATTTTTTCCAGAAAAGTTCAATCAAGTTGAAAAGGGTTAAAACATTTGTTTTAAAATCGTCTTGTGATTGAGAAACTCAAGTGTTCTGATTTGCCATTTTGTGTATATCTTTTGATTTTGGTCATGAGGATTATTTTGCTCTAAGAGCGAGGTGATTGCATTATTTTGCACATGTTTGTTATTCATTTTTGAGGACTTGTGGATATACAGAGTGGAGGACTTCATTTTCACGTTAATGAATTGAGTCATGGTTTATTTGTTTGAGATTGTAGGAATTCTCATTTGCAAGTTGATGAATAAATCCATGGTTTATTTATTTTTCTTCTTGTTGTTTCAGAGGGTCAACTTGGATATACTTCAATTGATATGCAAGCAACACCTCACAGGGTTAGTTCTCTCAAGACAAGACTCATTGCAGTGGCAGTAGCTAATAAGCATAGTACATCAGTAGCCGAGTTTGGAGAAGTCTATACATGGGTATGCAACAGGGAAGGTCAACTTGGTTATGGCACTTCCAATTTTGCATCGAATTATGTTCCCTATGCAGTTGAGTCTTTGAAAGGTCAATGCCTTATGGCAGTCTCTATAGCAAAGTATCATACAATGGTTCTGAGATCAGATGGAGAGGTAAGCCCAAAATGAGTTGTGATTGAATTGGTTGGCAGCTTGTACAATGGATAATAATGCTAAGTACGTGATTTTTTCCAAATTCATAGGTAATGTATATATGTTATAGATGGTTTATTTAGTATATAGTTTTATTTACTGTATCAACCTGGCTACTTAAATACTTGATTGATATCTAATTCTGTAATATTTGATAATATTTTTCAATAACTGGTTATGTTTATTTAATTTGAAAATCACTGGTCAATTATCTTTAATACCTATAAAAAACAGCCTAAAAATCCATATGACAGCCAAAAAGTTGTGAAGCTCCTACCGTGAAAAAGTCCAATTTTCAGTGGATGATTATAGTTCTAAATATTGTTCTCTTCATCAAAAGTATGTAAATAATTGCACCCTTAATGGTGATGGTGACAGCTTTGGAGTTACTGATCATAAAGCAGAGGAAAGATTAGTTTCAACTGCTAAAAAGACTAATGTAGGTTCTATCCAAAATTGTGAAAATGAGCCTATGTTAGAGGAAAGACCAGTTTCAGAAGCTGGAAATACTAGTACAAGCTCTATCCAAAATTTTGAAAATGATTCTATGTTAGATGCAACCGATAGAAGTAAAAGTACTGGTTTTCAAATTCCCGAGAAAGTAGAAATTGCTAGAGATTATAATGCCAGTTCTAGAAAGCTAGAATGCTTGGAGAATATGGTGTGTAATATCCTTCCAGAATTTTATATGAATCCATGAGTATCTTACACTGCTTTGGATGATACGCTTGCGTTCTCATGGTGAGAGGTGGTTTGGAAATTGATCTGCAACAAGATGATGAACAATATCTGCATACCATGGGAAGTTAGTATAAATCACAAAAAGATTTTCATTAGGAAAATTATCCTCCATAGGTATGATTTCACTATCACTAACAAGTAGTGAAAGGAAGTATGCTCCCACATTGTCCCTTCCAGGCTTGTCAATAATGGTGATATCAAATTATTGTAACGGTAATAACTACCTAATGACTCTCTCATTGGTAATAGATTTATTAATTAAGCATCTAATAATAGAGTGGTCTGTGTGTATAAAAACCTAATATTGGAGAGCGTTGACTTGAATGAAGAAAATATTGGAGAGCATTGACTTGTATAAATCCATCAACATCATAGCTAGTAGAAGAAGCAACTAATCTAATGAAATGGGGCAATAGTCCATATTGGGATGCTTTGACTTGAATGAAGAAAATATTGGAGAGCATTTCCCAGTATTCGACGGACCAACCAAATAGAACCTGCCTCACAATAAATAGGCTATTTACCCACTATTTCACACTGGCAGCATGGCCGAACCAACCAAACCACCCTCAAAACCAAACTACCCATTGTGCTACCCTGAGTTATGCATTGAATTTGATTTATTATATGCGATTAGACTGGAGCAACACAATCATAGAGAGAGATAGATGTGGACAGATGCCAAGTTAGGGTGATCAATTCATGGACATGAACCAGTGACGAGACGATTTATATACATTGTGAATCCAGGAATAAAGATAAGGACTTTGTGCTAGTGGTTTAATATCCTCTCCTCATCATAATATATATTCCTGTCCCAGGCATACTTTAAGTCAGGCTTGTTATCTTTCCCTGGCCGATATATTTCCTTTTGGGGGTTTTTAATTTCAGGACTTGTTGGCGGTCAGCCACAACCCCTTCATTTCTCATTAGGATGAAGGGAAATCAGCTCTCTTTTGTAATTTACCTATTTAAATTATAAAAGAGTGCCTTCAGAATAATTGATTCTGAAGGTACTCTCAATTGGAGAAGAGTAAGAGGACATATTAAGAGTTGATGAAAACATTTTGGTAATTAGCAGCTGTCAGTTTCATAAATTTTTATATAATCAATTTTATCATTAAAGTTAAATTTATCTGATTATATATGATTTAAGAAACTTAACGGGATAGTATGCTAAATGGGAATCAATGAAACACATTTTGAGTTTATTTGAAGCTGGATATGGATGAGGTATTATGATTTCTAAACTCCTAGAACTAAAGGTGACTTATTAAATTAAAATTCTTATTAAACCTAATGTTCACATTTCATATGTAATATCTTACCATGACTTTGTAAAAATTTGTATATATATAGTTAGTAAATAAATGGGTGTCATATGGGAATTTTCATATATTATAGTTTTATAACTTAGTATCCTATCAAATTTGATATAGGATATTAATCGATGGGATTTCAGAAAAGTTTTAAAACTAGATTTATGAAATTTTATGTATATACATACCTAATGGTAATGAAGGTCATTAGTTATTTGTCATAAAAAACATTAGTTTGTATGGTTTCGACACTATAGCGCCTTGTCCATAAACGTTACCACCTTTCATGCTCAAACTGGAGAAGACCATTAATTGACAGAGTTTACGAGAGCCATGTGTCAAATTAATAACGCCTGTTACTTGGATCGCTGAGTTAGCATGGAGATGTGGCTTGCACCTCATAATTAACTGATAGTTGCGAATATATTGATGATTCGTATCATCAGGATTTAATGTTGATAGCCATTCCATTTCTTAACGATGTACGAGCTCATCATGACCACTGTGTATAATCATTGCCTTGATTTATGATCCATCAATCTCACGATCCCTGATATGTCGAATTGGTTAAGTTTTACTGTTATTCATGGCTAAACATGCATATATCATAACATAACATTAGATATAGCATTCATCATCGCTAAGTTCAGCTAAATGGCCAAATTTAGAGCCCCCATATCTGTCAGATCTGAAGCATGTGAAATTTTGATATTTCGCATCATGTCATGCACTTGGATACCTATCCCCTCCCTCTTCACATCACCATTCATTCCATTTCAAAACCAGGATAGTGCTGAGGAAGTTATGGCTCCGTTGAATCGTTCCGAAATCTCAGGTTCAGAGCTCGTAGAAGTATATGAGAAGGTTGCCTTGCTATTTTAAAAAGTTGGGTGGGGGAAATTATTTAAGTGTTTTGACGGCCATAACACAGAGGTGACCAAACTATTTGCCTTGAATTTAAAATAAGACATTGTGCAAATCGGGGGTTTTAAGTTCATTGTTAACGAAGACAAAATCGCAGAGGCAACAAAGCTCCCACAAGTTGGAGAGCGTTGGTTCAAAGGTAGTAAGGTTAATAAAAAGAAGTGTTTATCCTTGCTATTGCCACTACCAGATAATACAAAACTGAAGATAGGGGTCTCTGTCAAGTTCTTGAAGCCTGAATGGCGAGCATTCTACGAAATTTTTGTCAGGTATGTGTCCTGTGATGGATTTTTTTCTCACCTACATTATTACCACTTAAGACTCCTATTAGCATTAAAGGGCTGTAGGCTTAATCTACCATTTTATCTGTGGAAAAGTTTGAAAAAGATGTCGCATGCGGTTCAAAGTTTCGATAACCCTGATAGAAGTTTATTTCACCATGGTTTAGTCAAAATCATACCACAGCATCAACTGTCCTTGAAGGGTAAATCGTGGGATAAATTTTTAACTGAATGTCATTTGGGGCCGACTCAATATTGGCCAAACCCCTCCCCAAAGATCCATAGGAAACGGAAGGCCACTGCTAAGCCTGAGGTTAATAATGTTCCTGAGACTGAATCATAGGGTAAAGGGCTTGAGGAAGCCAATCTACCCATAAACGCTGGTATCAGTAAGGACGATGTTGATAACATAGTTCCCTGTTGCTCTAAAGTAGTCTTGAACCAACCCCCATCTGATAAATATCATAGTACTCCTACAAAAACAGAGGATAGGTTAACCGAAAGCAAAAATATTAACGTTGTTGATTGTAAAAATCTCTCCTAGCCAGATAATCCTCGTAAACATGGCAAAGAGTCTATGTATAAACTAGATCATCTAGCACAGGTATGCTACGATAAAGGAGGGTTTGAGTCAGACAATCTTGTGTTTTCAAGGAGGGTTACTAGAAGCATGAACAATGTCCCTACGATTTCGGTTCCTATGGCTAATCTACAAGATACTTCGCCTGACGTCATCCATATTGAGGACAACATTCCATCGTCGGTCCCTGACACTATTCATATAAATGATCCCACTATTATAAAGGATAATAGTGCAAAATTGGGTAAGGCCGAGGTTGCTCCATCATGTATGGACACCTGTATTTCAGACCTTGAGCCATATTTTATCAGTCCTCAGTCATCTAGTCAAAACATTGGTAACCCTAATCCTCCTCAGGCAACCAATTTAGGTCACAAAAATGAAGAAGAAACTCTTCAGCAAGTTTTGGACAACGCATACCAGACCAAGATTACAGAATTGAAAGATGAACTTAAACACTGTCAATCTAATGCATCACAGATAGAGGAAGAAAATAGGACATTTAAAGAGGAGTTGTTGAATTGGATTAGCAGGTGGAAAGAAATGAATATAAAAAATAACCAATATAACAGGGCAAAAAAGTCAATAATAGGTACGAATCAACATCTGCTTGAACAAATAGAAAAACAAAAGTTAGTGATTATCAAGCTTAAAGCCAAATTAGCCGAAGCCAGAAGAGTAGTCGATCTTCAAAATAGAACTTGATGGTTATTCTCATTTTTCAAAGTACATGGGTTGTTTCGCTGTCAAACAGGTAACAAATTTTTTGTTATGCATGCTTGTAAAATCGCAGATTTTACAGGAACACATTTAAATTTTAGTTTATTTTGTTACATCTGTTTTAACTGATTTTAATGAGATGCTCTGTTTGTTTAAACACAGGTGGATATGTCACCGCTCTTCTCCACAGTTTCAGGACGTTGTTAATGTGTTGGTTGGAAGACGTGGTTGTTCATTGAAAACTGGAATTTCGACTACGACCATGAATTTGCCAAGTACCTTTAAACCAACAAATATTCAGGCTAGTCGTTTTTCATTGTTATAGTAACAGGTGTTTTGTAAAAGAGATTTGATTCTCTTTGATAGTTAAGGAACCCTATAATATTGTATCTAGCATTGATGGGAAAAATGAATCAGAAAACTGATAGTATTATATAAGTTAGGAATTTTTGAGAAATAAGAGATGGAGTGACTGAAGAGAGACATACTTGAGATATATTTTGTTGCTGGTTTTATTTCATTACTGAAGTTGAATCTTTGGATATGGGATGCAACTGGAAATCTCCAGGTTGATATCATGACTAGTATTGTTTTGGATATACTCTATATTTCAGTATATTATCTTCTATTTTAATATTAATACAGTATGCTTTGTTATACTTATGTTTAATTGCAATTCTCACTTTGTCAGCTCAATATTATATTTGAATTAATATATCATTGTGACTGAATTTATTAGTATTTTTACTATAAATTTAAGCTATAAGAATATACATTTCTGTCTGTTAGATATCATGTGTATTTTTACAGTGATTTCATACTAGACATCATCTTTTGTTCAAATATCTATGTTGATTATTAGTTATTAATTAATTTCAGAAAATTGAAATAATTGTTTATTTTTAGTTTCTCTATTAAGTTATTTTATAACAGAATGATTTATTATGTATGACTTAAATATTTCTATTTAGATCGTACACTTTATATTTCTGTTCATCTTATATTAATTAATAATTAATATAGTATTTAAAACGCTCTGAGCTGAGATAGGATAGATAGGATAGTTAAGATAACCTAGATTAGTTTTTTTAGTTAAACAGCTGTTAAATAGCATTAGTGCAATTTTAAGATAGTTTAACCAGTCCTTTTATATTCGAAAAAATTAAATATAAAATTTCAAACAATCAAAGACTTTCCTTAAGAAAGCAAGTATAGAATAACATAGGTAGTTTAAATTAATCTTTAGTGTTTAGTTAGACAGAAAAATGCATTAGGATAGATTTTGCTGAATTTTAGTTTCTCCTTAAGAGAAAAATCAGCTGGTAGCAGGACCATAACCTGCTATATTTTTCTACTCCAAACACACCGGACGCTACTTTAAGCTGATTGTGTGGGAATAATCTCCTTGTTGGCCTAGGTCAGAAAATCAAGCCAACAAATGGCACTAGAAGGAGGTCCTGCTAATGAGTAATGGAAGGTGAAACTAATGAAACATTTCCAACCAGCCAACAACTTCCAGAATTCAGTAGATCACCATATTTAGAAACTGTTAGGAACATTCTCGAGCGTGATCCTGTCACCTCTCCCTTTACTCCTACACAAAGCACTCAAACTTTAGAGGAATCAAGACATATTCTTACACGAGCATATGCTAATCAGCTTGGTATATCTCCAATAGATTATGGTCTACCTAGACAGCAGCGACATAATCCACAATTGACCATACTTACGCAAGATTTGGAAGTAGCTGATAATACTCCCCACCATCAGGTTGAAAGACATCAAAGGCAGACTACTCAAACAAATACTGCTAGAAGACTAATTGCAGGAGGTAGTTTTGATCAGCCACCTTCTCCTCCTGAATCACCACCTGATAGTCCAAGACCATCCGACTCAGGAAGTTCTTCAAGTTCTGAAAGAAGTCCAATGGCAGGAAATGTACCTATAGGAGGAGGAGGCAATCCTCCACCTAATCCACCAAACCCACAACTCCCTTGGCTAAGAACAGCTGTTGTAGCAGTCCCTGGTATACAACATCCTTTGCCTAAACACTCAGATAAACTCCTCCCTAAGTTTAACACAGATGACAAAGAACCTGCAGAGGTGCATGTTGACAAATTCATGTTGGCTGTTCAAACCTTGAACGTTCAGCATGAATATGTAGTTTGTCGATTGTTTCCTCTAACTTTCGAAGGAAGATCTTCTACCTGGTATTTTTCATTAGTACAAGGATCAATCACAAATTGGGGGGAATTTAATAAAGCCTTTCTAGATAAATTTGGGGAAGATAAAACACCCACTCTTTTAGCTCTAGAGTTATCTAGGATTAAAATGGAGCATAAAGAAAGAATCAAATATTTCAATCAAAGGTTTCTGACATTAAAAAACAAAATTCCAATTGCTTCTCAACCTCCCGAGGATATAATTATTGAAAATTATACATCAGTTTTACCAAAATATTCTGGGATGTTTGTTAAGAGAGCTGGAAAAACAACATTAGTAGAAACGTTTGAGGAAGCCATTAAAGTCGAGAACGATTCTATGTCCTATGAACCAGATAGAAGTGAGAAATCTGATTCTTTTCCTCGTAGGAAGACTGAAAAACTCAATTCAGATAAAGACAAAGCATTTGATATAGAACAACTGCAAAACGCTATTCGAACATTAACCAATGAAGTTGTATGGTTAAAGAAAACCAATTCTAAAGCTTCTCCTTCTAGGGGATATTTCAGAAACTAGTTTAGACAAAACCCGAATACAAATAATAAAAATACACCACTTGACATAGCAGCAAATGAAGAGATTTTTAATACAATTCGAGCTATTTTATATTTGTATGAAACTCCTTCTAGTCAAGAAATAACTGAAAACGAAGAAGAAGAGGAATCATAAAATGATGAAGAATCAGAGGAACCTCAACAAGTTAATGGTCATTTCTAGGACAGTCTTGTGAAACAACATGGGAGTAAAAGTCCACCTATAGGACAACATTCCTACAATACTCGTAGTAGAACATTTGCAAATACCCCCAGAGCTTCATTAAGTTCTACTACAAATAATGACAACAATAATTCACAACCTAACAAACAGACTCAATCTGGCAAACAAATCCAATCAACCAAAGGTACCCAAACTATTCAAAATGCTCCAAAATTAGATTTACAATATGATATAATTGAAGATTTAAAGAAGACTCGTGCAAACATCAGTATGTAGGATCTTCTTCAAATCCACCCTATGCCTAATAGTCATGTTATAAATCTATCCATCAGTTCTATTATTCCTAATGCAAAACAAAATGTTGCTGCAAATAGTTCTAATAATGATTCAACAGAAACTGAAAAAGGAAAAGCAATGGCTGACAAAGCTTCGCTTATAGGTAAGAATTATAAATCAACCACACCTCCATTCTTACTTGCCTTTGAAATTTTCAATAGGAATGTTCATAATTGCATGGTAGACTTCGGAGCATCCTCTAATGTGATGCCTTTATCAGTATGCAAAAAATTGAATGGGAAATATGTTCCATCTAATTCTCAAATAACTCAATTGGACAGGACAAATGTAAAGGTTGTAGGGGAAATGAAAGATGTCTTAGTCAGGATTGTTTGTAACCCTTCGGTTTATCAAATTATAGATATTGTTGTTGCAGATATTCCAGATGCATATGGACTATTTTTAAGTAGGGATTGGTCTCAACAACTAAATGGATTCTTCGCCACGGACTGGTCAACATTATGGTTACCTAAGAACGGAAAGTCAAATCAGATAAAGATAAATAGAGAAAGATATATGAAACATACTGTCACAGAACTGCATGATCCTAGCAAACCTGTTTTATTTTCATATTGTATTATGGGGAATTACATGTATGAATTAGCATTTGGTAATTTTAAAGCTGAAAATTTTTCCCTTTCTGAAAACAAACAGTAATCTGAAATTAGTAATGTGACATCTGCTTCTCCTAACTCTTCATTCAGGGAAACTATTAATGATGTAGATGATCTGCTGAATATTGTGAATATCATAGAAAGTAAAGTGGTTATGCATAGTTCTATCTCGACTTTGTATTTTGATGGTGCGAAATCTAAAGAAGGAGCAGGAGCTAGTTGCCTACTGGTGGACCCTCAGGGAAATAAAACATGTATAGCTTGTAGGATGGAATTTAATTGTACAAACAATATGGTGGAATATGAAGCTTTAATACAAGGTTTGAAAAAAACAATTGATTTGGGCATCAAAGAGTTAATTGTATACGGCGATTCCGAGATCATTGTCAGACAGGTTCGTAACTCCATTCACTGTTTATATGAACATTTACAGAGTTATCAAAGAGAGGTATGGAAACTTATCTCACATTTTCATGTATTTAACATAAATTCTATTCCTAGAAGTCAAAATCAAGAAGCAGATTTGTTGGCAAACGTAGCATCAAAGTTAATTCCGTTAGAAAATCTTACACCAGATTTCTTTTCTGTTGAATTGATTTTTAGGCCTTCCATACCTGATAATATCTTTAACTGGTGTGTATTTGACATTGATGTGCAGGTACTGAATTTATTGATGAACGAGGATACCTTTAAAGATTCAGCAATAGACGAAGTCACTCATGACGAAAATCTACGGGATTTTTCGGTAATAAATGAGTTTTGTTCAGTTGAAAAAGATTTTGAACAGGTAAAACCAGTCCCTAATTCAGTACAAAGATTAGAAAATTTCTTTGATATGTAGGATAAGTTTAGGTCTGTTCCTAATTGTAAAATTAACAGCTCTCGAATGAGGTATGAAACAATAAATTTAGGAACAGAACTAAATCCCCAAACTATAAATCTTGGAATAGATTGCAATCCTGTAGAAAAAAAAACATTTATAAAATTGTTTAAGGAATTTAATTATGTCGTTGCTTGGACATATGATGACCTGAAAACCTTCAACACACAAGTCATGCAACATATAATTCCAATTAAATAGGAGTCAAAACCTTTCCAACAGAAGTTAAGGAAATATCACCCGTCATTAGAACCAACAATTAAAAAGGAACTAAATAAATTATTAGCTGCCAAGATTATTTTCCCCATCAGGAATACTCAATGGGTAGCAAACTTAGTTCCAGTTAGGAAGAAAAATGGGGATATTAGATTATGCGTAGATTTTAGAAATCTGAATAAGTCTTCTCAAAAGGATAATTACCTAGTTCCTCCCATGGAACAAATTCTTCAAAAGGTGTCTGGGTCTGAGATACTGTCTCTCCTTGATGGTTTCTTAGGATACAACCAAATATTGGTTTCCCCAGATGATCAATTGAAAACTGCTTTTAGAACTCCATGGGGAACATATGCCTACCACAAGATGCCCTTTGGGTTAATCAATGCAGGAGCAACCTTTCAACGGGAAATGGATATTTCTTTTAGAGGCTTAATTAACCATTCAATCGTTGTCTACTTGGATGACGTTAATGTATATTCTAAACATCGACCTGATCATCTTAATCATCTTAGAAAAGTATTTGAACGATGCAGAAAATTTGGAATATCCTTAAATCCTAAAAAGACAATATTTGTTGTTTCAGAAGGTATCTTATTAGGTTGCGTGGTTTCAAAACACGGAATCATGATTGATCCTGAAAGAACCCAAGCCATTTCAAAGATAACTTATCCTTCTAACAAGAAAGAAATGCAATCATTTCTCGGTAAAATAAATTTTGTTAGAAGATTCATTCCCAGTCTTTCCGAGATCATACGTCCTTTGCAGAAAATGATTAAGAAAGATGATATTTTTAATTGGGGACAAACTGAAAAAGAATCATTTCAAAAAAAATTAGAAGCCATTTCAGAAGCTCCTAGCCTTCTAAGCCCAGATTTTAATAAAGATTTCATATTGTATACTTTTGCTTCTGATATTTCATATGCAGCAGTTTTAACTCAATTAAATCAGCAGAGTAATGAAGTCCCAATCTCCTTCATGAGTTCAAATTTCAAAGGTGCTGAAATTAATTACCATGAAGTCGATAAGCAAGCCTTTGCTATTTTTAAAGCTGTTAAACATTTTCATCCATATTTACTGAAATCTAAAACGAAAATAATTGTCCATTATTCCTCAGTCAGAAACTTGTTAGTACAGAAAGAATTAGGTGAAAAGAGGGCACCTTGGATGACAGCTCTTCAAGAATATGACTTAGAGATTAAACCCTCAATGATAATCAAAGGTCAAGGACTATGTAAATTAGCTGCTGAAGCTGCTCATTTACCTAATGATATAGTTGAAACTATCATTGATGAGGTTTTACTTACCAGGGAAATTTATTTTTATCCACCACCTCAAGATTCCTGGTATACAGACATATGGATACTTTTGGAAACAGGAGCTGCTCCTGATTACTTAGAACCAAAAAATAAAAGAGCACTTAGATTGAAATCTGCTCCTTATTTATTAATTGATAATATCCTCTTTTGGAGTAATTCAGACGGGGTATACCTTCGATGTCTAGATAAAGATGAAACAGAAGTAATTCTGAAAGAGTTACATTCTGGACCAGTAGGAGGTCATTTTGGCGGAGAAACTACTACACATAAAATTCTCAGGGATGGCTATTATTGGCCTACCTTGTTTCGAGATTCCTATACTTTTGTCAGAAAATGCCAAGAATGTCAACTTGCTGCAGGAAGGGTTAAAAAACCTGCTTTTCCCTTACAACCTGTTTCAGCTGAAAGACCCTTTCAGCAATGGGGTATTGATATAGCAGGGCCAATAAATCCTCCCTCATCTATGCAACATAAATATATAATAACTGCAACTGATTATTTTACTTGTTGGGCGAAAGCTGCACCATTAAAGGTTGTAAATACAAATCAGGTTATGTTATTTTTGGAATTCTTTATCATAACAAGATTTGGTATCCCAGATTCCCTCGTCTTCGATAATGCTTCATATTTTTCATCAATTGAGTTAACTCAGTTTGCTTTAGAAAAGGGAATAAGAATCAGGTATTCAGCTAACTATCATCCCCATGGGAATGGTCTAGCTGAATCAACAAACAAAAATTTATTGAAAATTCTCAAAAGAACCATTTCAGTTCACCATCATAATTGGCATACCGAATTAGTCAATGCCCTTTGGGCAGATAGAGTAACTCCTAAGGCTGCGATAGGTAACTTACCATTCTTCTTAGTATATGGAACTGAAGCTATTTTACCACCAAATTTGTTCTTACCTTCATTACAGTTAGCTCAATCTATTCAAGATGAAGAATGTCCAGCAATGGAAAATAGAATTAATACTCTGCTAAAGCTGGAGGAAGAAAGAGAAAAGTCAAAAAAACACTTTACAAAACATCAACAGATTGTGAAATCATGGTTTGACCAATCCTTCAGTTCTAATCGAGAATTTCAGGTGGGAGACTTAGTTTTAAAATGGGATAAAGTCCACGAGGATAAGGGAGATCATACTAAGTTTCAGAAACTGTGGTTAGGACCCTTTGTTATTTTTGAGAAAATAGGTCCAAGTACCTTTCGATTGCAAACACTTGAAGGTCAGTCCGAAACATTCCCAGTGAATGGAATGATTCTGAAAAAATATTTCGGTTAATATTTTCTGTCTTAAAATGTATATAATTTGTTTGTTGTTTGTAAATAAAGTTATATTTTTATACATAAACCATGTTTGTTGTTTCTAAATAAATTTATATTGTTGTATATAAACTGAATTATAGTCCATATAATTAAGGATGATGAGAAATTCATAAAACTTTTATAACTTTCAAACATCATTCTGTTATTTTTTAGTTTTAGTTCTGTTGAGTCAAATATTTTAGACTGTCAAATTTTTTGTATATAATCAGTCAGTAATCTTTAGTTAGCAGCTGAAGAAATAAATGTAAATAAATAAATCTTCAAGTTCGAAAGTCAGTTTGCTCATGAGCCTGAAAAATTATGATATTTGACTGAAATATTTTAAAAATTTGTTCAGGATGATCAAGGTTTCTTAAATCTATAAAAGACCTATCATTGCTTTTATTTGTAAGTGTTGCTTAGATTATTCCTCACCTTTTTATTTTCTTGTAAAAGTGGGGATAGCTTATTAAATGTCTTCTTCGAAGCTTGTACATTTGAAAAACTCTTACAGACCTCTATCATCAGTCTTCAAAAGTATTTACCATCTAAAAACTATTTAGGATTTGTTCCAATCAATAAAATGCTAAAATGAGAGACGGAAGGTCTTAGTAATAAGCCGGTCCGATCAGAATCACAAATATCACTAGTATGACATTATTAGGAAACTAGTAATGGCTTTTGGTTTAAAAACCAAAAGCTAAGGGGTCTCATCACGAGCCAACTGATTCATTTTCCAGTGATATTAATGACTGACATTACCATTTGGTTACCATGCTGGGTAATGATCTCTCATTTTACGAAATTTAAAAAATGAAAGTGAAAGAAAAACATAAATTTTGACTAAAGAATAGGAGGTCTCATCACGAGCCGGCCTAATCATGATCATCAGTGTTGTCTGGGATAACTTCATTTTTAATCACCAGGGTGATGGATTTTGATTTAAAAATTAAAAGACAAGAGGTCTCATCACGAGCCGGCTTGCTTATTTCAGACAACTCTCGTGAATGATACTATCACATTGGGACACCATACCCAGATAGTAGTCTTCAGTCGGAATTATTGTTTAAAGAAAAGAAAAGAAAACAAAAAGAAATTTTTTATGTTTATGGAACAGATTCTGGAAAGTTTTCAGAAAAGTAGATTTCTATGCTCTATGCTGATGGTGCAGGTTATTATTACTATGAAGTACTTTGTTTCAATCAAGATATTTTTAAGTTTATCCCTAATCAAATTTATGTTTCAAAAGATGGAATATTTCTGAGTTATACTTACGAATATGAATAAAATAATGGTTTTTATTTAGATAAAGAATTTTTGATTATTTTTAATAAGTTTTAAGTTTTTGGTTATATCATTGTAAGTTGTATGAGCAGAGATAACTGGTTCGCCCAGGTTGTCACCATTTGTTGGCGGTCAGCCACAACCCCTTCATTTCTCATTAGGATGAAGGGAAATCAGCTCTCTTTTGTAATTTACCTATTTAAATTATAAAAGAGTGCCTTCAGAATCTTTGATTCTGAAGCTACTCTCAGTTGGAGAAGAGTAATATGACATATTAAGAGTTGATGAAAACATTTTGGTAATTAGAAGCTGTCAGTTTCATAAGTCAGTCTCATAAATTTTTATATAATCAATTTTATCATTAAAGTTAAATTTATCTGATTATATATGATTTAAGAAACTTAAAGGGATAGTATGCTAAATGGGAATCAATGAAACGCATTTTGAGTTTATTTGAAGCTGGATATGGATGAGGTATTATGAGTTCTAAACTCCTAGAACTAAAGGTGACTTATTAAATTAAAATTCTTATTAAACCTAATGTTCACATTTCATATGTAATATCTTACCATGACTTTGTAAAAATTTGTATATATATAGTTAGTAAATAAATGGGTGTCGTATGGGAATTTTCATATAATATAGTTTTATAACTTAGTATCCTATCAAATTTGATATAGGATATTAATCGATGGGATTTCAGAAAAGTTTTAAAACTAGATTTATGAAATTTTATGTATATACATACCTAATGGTAATGAAGGTCATTAGTTATTTGTAATACAAAACATTAGGTTGTATGGTTTCGATACTATATCGCCTTGTCCATAAACGTTACCACCTTTCACGCTCAAACTGGAGAAGACCATTAATTGACAGAGTTTACAAGAGCCATGTGTCAAATTAATAATGCCTGTTACTTGGATCGCTGAGTTAGCATGGAGATGTGGCTTGCACCTCATAATTAACTGACAGCTGCAAATTTATTGATGATTCGTATCATCAGGATTTAATGTTGATAGCCATTCCATTTCGTAACGATGTACGAGCTCATCATGACCACTATGTATAATCAATGCCTTGATTTACTATCCATCAATCTCACGATCCCTGATATGTGGAATTGGTTAAGTTTTACTGTTAGTCATGGCTAAACATACATGTATCATAACAGAACATTGGATATAGCATTCATCATCGCTAAGTTCAGCTAAATGGCCAAATTTAGAGCCTCCATATCTGTCAGATCTGAAGCATGTGAAATTTTGATATTTCACATCATGTCATGCACTTGGATACCTATCCCCTCCCTCTTCACATCGCCATTCATTCCATTCCAAAACCAGGATAGTGCTGAGGAAGTTATGGCTCCATTGAATCGTTTCGAAATCTCAGGTTCAGAGCTCGTAGAAGCAGATGAGAAGGTTGCCTTACTATTTGATAAAGTTGGGTGGGGGCAGTTCTTTAAGTGTTTTGATGGCCATAACGCAGAGGTGACCAAACTGTTTGCCTTGAATTTAAAATAAGACATTGTGCATATCGGGGGTTTTAAGTTCATTGTTAACAAAGACAAAATCACAGAGGAAACAAAGCTCCCACAAGTTGGAGAGCGCTGGTTCAAAGGTAGTAAGGTTAATAAAAAGAAGTGTTTATCCTTGCTGTTGCCACTACCAGATAATACAAAAATGAAGATAGGGGTCTCTGTCAAGTTCTTGAAGCCTGAATGGCAAGCCTTCTACGAAATTTTGGTCAGGTATGTGTCCTGCGATGGACATTTTTCTCACCTACACTATTACCACTTAAGACTCCTATTAACATTAAAGGGCTGTAGGCTTAATCTGCCATTTTATCTGTGGCAAAGTTTGAAAAAGATGTCGCATGCGGTTCAAAGTTTCGATAACCCTGATAGAAGTTTATTTCACCATGGTTTAGTCAAAATCATACTACAGCATCAACTATACTTGAAGGGTAAATCGTGGGATTAATTTTTAACTAAATGTCATTTGGGGCCGACTCAATATTAGCCGAACCCCTCCCAAAAGACCCGTAGGAAAAGAAAGGCCATTGCTAAGCCTGAGGTTAATATTGTTCCTGAGACTGAATCAGAGGGTAAATGGCTTGAGGAAGCCAATATACCCATAAATACTGGTATCAGTAAGGACGATGTTGATAACATAGTTCCCTGTTGCTCTAAAGAAGTCTTGAACCAACCCCCATCTGATAAATATCATAGTATTCCTACAAAAACAGAGGACAGGTTAACCGAAAGAAAAAATATTAACGTTGTTGATTGTAAAAATCTCTCTGAGCCAGATAATCCTCGTAAACATGGCAAAGAGTCTATGTATAAACTAGATCATCTAGCACATGTATGCTGTGATAAAGGAGGGTTTGAGTCAGACAATCTTGTGTTTTCAAGGAGGGTTACTAGAATCATGAACAATGTCCCTACAATTTCGGTTCCTATGGCTAATCGACAAGATACTCAGCCTGCTGTCGTCCATATTGAGGACAACGTTCCATCGTTGGTCCCTGACACTATTCATATAAATAATCCCACTATTGTAAAGGATAATAGTGCAAAATTGGGTAAGGCCGAGGTTGCTCCATCATGTATGGACACCTGTATTTCAGACCCTGAGCCATATTTTATCAGTCCTCAGTCATCTGGTCAAAACATTGATAACCCTAATCCTCCTCAGAAAGCTAATTCAGGTCACAAAAATGAAGAAGAAACTCTTCAGCAAGTTCTGGACAAGGCATACCAGACCAAGATTATAGAATTGAAAGATGAACTTAAACACTGTCAATCTAATGTAGCACTGATAGAGGAAGAAAATAGGACATTTAGAGAGGAGTTGTTGAATTGGATTAGCAGGTGGAAAGAAATGAATATCAAAGAAAACTAATATAAACCGGAAAAAAAGTCAATAATAGGTACGAATCAGCATCTGCTTGAACAAATAGAAAAACAAAAGTTAGTGATTATCAAGCTTAAAGCCAAATTAGCCGAAGCCAGAAGAGTAGTCGATCTTCAAAATAGAACTTGATGGTTATTCTCATTTTTCAAAGTACATGGGTTGTTTCGCTGTCAAACAGGTAACAAAATTTTTGTTATGCATGCCTGTAAAATCACAGATTTTATAGGCACACATTTAAATTTTAGTTTATTTTGTTCCATCTGTTTTAACTGATTTTAATGAGATGCTTTGTTTGTTTAAACACATGTGGATATGTCATCGCTCTTATCCACAGTTTTAGGACGTTTTCAATGTGTTGGTTGGAAGACGTGGTTGTTCATTGAAAAATGGAATTTCAACTACGGCCATGAATTTTCCAAGTACCTTTAAACCAGCAAATATTCAGGCTAGTCATTTTTCATTTTTATAGTGACAGGTGTTATGTAAAAGAGATTCGATTCTCTTTGATAGTTATAGGAACCCTATAATACTGTATCTAGCATTGATGGGAAAACTGAATCAGAAAACTGATAGTATTATATAAGTTAGGAATTTTTGAGAAATAAGGGATGGAGTGACTGAAGAGAGACATACTTGAGATATATTTTGTTGCTGATTTTATTTCATTACTGAAGTTGAATCTTTGGATATGGGATGCAACTAGAAATCTCCAGGTTGATATCATGACTGGTATTGTTTTGGATATACTCTATATTTCAGTATATTATCTTCTGTTTTAATATTAATACAGTATGCTTTGTTATACTTGTGTTTAATTGCAATTCTCACTTTGTCAGCTCAATATTATATTTGAATTAATATATCATTGTGACTGAATTTATTAGTATTTTTACTATAAATTTAAGCTATAAGGATATACATTTCTATCTGTTAGATATCATGTGTATTTTTACAGTGATTTCATACTAGACATCATCTTTTGTTCAAATAGCTATGTTGATTATTAGTTATTAATTAATTTCAGAAAATTGAAATAATTGTTTATTTTCAGTTTCTCTGTTAAGTTATTTTATAACAGAATGATTTATTATGTATGACTTAAATATTTCTATTTAGATTGTACACTTTATCTTTCTGTTCATCTTATATTAATTAATAATTAATATAGTATTTAAAATGCTCTCAGCTGAGATAGGATAGATAGGATTGTTAAGATAGCCCATATTAGTTTTTTTAGTTAAATAGCTGTTAAATATCATTAGTGCAATTTTAAGATAGTTTAACCAGTCCTTTTATATTCGAAAAAATTAAATATAAAATTTCAAACAATCAAAGACTTTCCTTAAGAAAGCAAGTATAGAATAACATAGGTAGTTTAAATTAATCTTTAGGGTTTAGTTAGACAGAAAAATGCATTAGGATAGATTTTGCTGAATTTTAGTTTCTCCTTAAGAGAAAAATCAGCTGGTAGCAGGACCATAACCTGCGAGATTTTGCTACTCCAAACACACCGGACGCTGCTTTAAGTTGATTGTGTGGGCATAATCTCCTTGTTGGCCTAGGTCAGAAAATCAGGCCAACGGGACCTTGACTAGTTAGATTGGTTAATATCCTTAATTACTATCGGCTATAAGGATACATAGAAGGGATGGGACAAGAGCGTTAAGGCACCTAAAATAAAGGGTCTATATTGTTGTAGATTGGAAGGGTACCTATCCACGGGGTGCAACTATTATGGCACACACCAATTGGGACATGCCATGTGGCCCCAAGTCTAAAGCCATAAAACCTTTCCTTTTCTTTTTCTATAGAGTGAAAATGATTCCACCATGGATCCCCAATTGCGACTACTTTGTCGACCCATTCTTTGGCTTCTATATTGCTCAGGGCTACCCAACCCTGGGAAAGACACTCTATGGGTATTGGTCTAACCTGGATATAATTTCAAGGCCCTTATGTGAATCGCCCCTAGAACAAAGGAAGCAAAACCCAGTTTTTCCTTAGGTACAACCTCGTAAAACTAGCTAGGGAGTTGGATCATTTGGTACAGGTGATGGAGAGCCTAGGCTAGGTTATAGCTCTTTAACAGGAATGCTACTTGCTTTGTTGATGAATAAACTAGGAGCATGAGTGAAGGGGGGGTGATATTAAATATGGCTAAGGGGTAGAGCCACCAGTAGGTTAATTAATTGGAAGAAGTGCCCCATGTCGACGATGTGTAGAGGTCCGACAAAAAAGGGCTCGAGGGAATTTCAAATTTATCGGTGATGTTACTAGGGGAAATGGAATTTCTAGCGCAACTTATCAATGCTTTCATGTTGCCATCGGGTTTAGGTGAAGGCTGACCAAGCCACTTATGCTTAGCTGGTATTTTTGGATTATCAGCCTATAGTAATTTAATGACATCATGATAGCTTAAAGAAAGTGTCTAAGTCATATTGATGAGAATTCTAAGAGATGGTTGCTTGGACCACCTAAACCTAATGGGTGGAGGATATTTTTATTAGCTTGTGTATGATATCATCCATGAACTATGCTGAAGGTATCATCCATGAACTATGCTGATATCATGCTTAAGTGCTTTGGAGAATTGATCAACACATCAAAGTGAAAGAAGTGTATTTCTTGGCACACACAGCACGTGTCCCTCCTGATTTCCTAGTAACTAGGATACCATTTTCTTAAATTGTAGTTGCATCGTAAAAACATGGTCACCACTACCTTATACTTAACTATGTAATGAAGAGTTACAAGATGCACTAATTCACTTGTAATTATATTAACATTAATGATGATCCACGTCTATCACTATTTACTGGAATAGGGAGGCATTCCTTCTAATCAAATTTAATTATACAACTTGAAAATGTTTCTTTTATTTTTGAACAAAAAGACTTAACACTATTATATCCCTTATATTGCCCAAGCATTGGAGGGGTGTAAAACCAAACCAGACACCTTAGATTTATTGTCCTCTCATATGGAAATGCATTTTTAGCAAAGATTCTGGCCAGTGTTTTCATTCCTAGATCCAAGATTGATTGAACTTGTGAATTTGAATATTTTGGATTGTATGGGCTTTCTTTAGAGATCGAGACTACTTTGGGTAGGTTATAGTGGTGAGAGGATGTATAGTTTTGGAATTTAGCCCCCTTTAAATGATCATATGTCAATGTTTGGAAGCCAATCTTAGGTATTATACCAGCGAGGTTTGGTTACATTATCATGAACTCCTCACTGAGCTGTTCATTCTAAATATGTCTGTCAATGGAGTTCTTAATGTACATTTCAGTTGAGTAATATCTAGAAGCTGAGATCTAGGGGTTTTAATAAGAGAAATTATTGGGGATCCTCTATGCTAGTCCAATTATTTTTTTGTTCCCCATACATCAAATCTGACAAACCATTGTTTACATTCAATAAATCCATGTCATTCCAACTTCCCTGTCTATTTAGAAACCTGCTAGGAACAAGTCTTTTATCTCTCCTTCCCACACTAGAACCACCATGAAAGAGGCTTCGACTGCTCATAGAATAAGTTGGTGTTTCCTAAAGAAATTCCACGTCAGAGGTTGATCCTTCAGAGCTTGTCAAATTCGATATTTTTGATAGACCAAGTCTACTATTATTGGTCATTTCTCCCTTATGCAATGTTGCTCTAACCTGCCCAATTTGACCCAATCCAGCATAGAGATTGTGAGTTAAACTTGGCTGCCCTGATGTAGCAGAATTTGGCTGCACCTTGCATGTCTTCTTCAATTTTGATGAGCTAGAAGCACCCAGTTTAGGAATTTTTGATACTAACTTTGGCAATAGTGAAGTTTTGCTTGAGGGACGTCCAACAATTTTGGAGGATTCCCCTGGTTCCTTATCTTCAATTCGGTTAGCTTTGAGAGCAGTCACTCTGGTACTACCCCCAATTCTTGTAGGGTAATGAGTAGGGTAATAAGTTTTGTGATGTGTCATGTCCACAACCTTTCCCAGTGGTGTTCTACCATAAGACTTTTGCTCTCTGGAAATGATCATTTTATTATGATATTATAAACATCAGGTAAAGCATCAGTAAAGACATGCTTTTTCCTATGAGTTTTCTTTGTCTTCAGTAACAAAAACAGAGGACCCGGGTGCTACTAGACTCCTCATAGAATAGAATACCTATCTGACATTCCAAACTAATCCTCCTTAAATTTAATTTATCTGTCCCTAATGGAAAAGAAACAAAAAAGGAGATCTACAGGGGTTTTAATGGCAATTGTTTGGAGTCTTCATCTTACCATTGTGAAAGGTAACTGTTTTTGGAAGATCTTTGACTCTATAGATAATACATTGTTTCTGCTGCTGAAATCTTTGAGTATCGGGGTTGCTTGTACCCATCAAGCTAGAGGAGGAATTCAGCTCAGAGAATAACCTTGATAGGGAGAAAGGTCGAAGACATGGACAACTTAGTAAGAGAACTCAAAAAACTACACTTCATTATGCTTTGAAAGGAGAAACATGAAAACATCAACAACAAAGGAAAAATGTATGAATCTAGCTTCAGACAGCTCTTCCAATGCAAAATTCTATAGATAGCTCTCTACTTTTATGTCTAATCATAAAGAAAGGCATTCTAGGAACACCATAAAGGAACTAAAGGACCTAGAGAATATTGCCAATGCTAAGAAGGATTCTATGATGGACAAAGCTCTCCAAGAGTATGCTAGCACCTTTGTGAAGGATCCTAGTCAAACCCGGGGTAGGGACACAAAGGCCCAGCACCTATTGGAGTTATTTTGGGACAACTAAGAGTATATTGCTGCTACCATGGAAACAAAATCCCTCCACTTTGAGAATTTGGGGGAATATCACCAAAGGATAGAAAACAAGATGAATTACATTGACAAAGAGCTCAATACCTCAAGATGAACTTCTTCCTTGCTTCAGCTCAATGGGCATGTTTCATCAAAATGCTCAAGAAGGCGGAGACAAAAAGAATCCAATTGAGTACAAGGAGACACCCCTTGAGGGGACCATTTGGCATTTATGTCAACCATGTTCATGTTGTTAGACAGTAGTTACAACTCTGATGTGTCTATCTGTTTCTTTTCAATGGTTGGAACTCATGCTATCATCAACTTTAGTTTGATGCTGCTTCAAATCCATCTCAACAATACATGTTTTTGCACATTGAAAGGCCCATAGTCCAGGTCAAGTACCCAAACAGTCCTCCCTTAGGAGAGATTTTGTACTATTTTGTATCATTAATCGAAATCCCCAAGTAGAACAAAGAAACAAAAAAGGATATCTAGAGGGGTTTTAATGGCAATTGTTTGGAGTCCAACTTTTCATCTTACCATTGTGAAAGGTAACTGTTTTTGGAAGAGCTCTGAGTCTATAGGGAATACATTGTTGCTCCTGCTGAAACCTTTGAGTATTGGGGTTGCTTGTACCCATCAAGCCAGAGGAGGAATTCAGTTCAAAGAATAACCCTGACAGGGAGAAAGGTGGAAGATATGGACAAATTAGTAAGAGAACTCAACAAACTACTCTTCATTATGCTATGAATGGAGAAACATGAAAACACAAACAACAAAGGAAATAGGTATGAATCTAGCTTCAGACAGCTCTTCCCATGCAAAATTCTGTAAAGAGCTCTCTGGTTTTATTTCTAAGCATAAAGAAAGGCATTCTAGGAACGCCCTGAAGGAACTGAAGAACCTAGAGAATATTGTCAATGCTAAGAGGGATTCAATGATGGATGAAGCTCTCCAAGAGTATGTTAGCGCCTTTGTGAAGGATCCTAGTCAAACCCGGGGTAGGGACACAAAGGCCCAACACCTATTGGAGTTATTATGGGACAACAAAGAGTATATTGCTGCTACCATGGAAAGGAAAGCCCTCCACTCTGATAATTTGGGGGAATATCACCAAAGGCTAGAAAACAAGATGAATTACATTGACAAAGAGCTCAATACCGCAAGACAAACTTCTTCCTTGCTTCAGCTCAATGGGAATGTTTCATCAAAATGCTCAAGAAGGTGGAGACAAAAAGAATCCAATTGAGCACAAGGAGGCACCCCTTGATGGGAACATTTGGCATTTATGTCAACCATGTTCATGTTGTTAGACAGTAGTTACAACTCTGATGTGCCTATCTGTTTCTTTTCAATGGTTGGAACTCATGCTATCATCATCTTTAGTTTGATGCTGCTTCAAATCCATCTCAATAATACATGTTTTTGCACACTGAAAGGCCCACAGTCCAGTTCAAGTACCCAAACAGTCCTCCCTTAGGAGAGATTTTGTACTATTTTGTATCATTAATAGAAATCCCCAAGTAGAACAAAGAAACTAAAAAGGAGATCTAGAGGGGTTTTAATGGCAATTGTTTGGAGTCCAACTTTTCATCTTACCATTGTGAAATGTAACTATTTTTGGAAGAGCTCTGAGTCTGTAGGGAATACACTGTTGCTGCTGCTGAAACCTTTGAGTACTGGGGTTGCTTGTACCCATCAAGCTAGAGGAGGACTTCAGTTCAGAGAATAAACCTGACAGGGAGAAAGGTGTAAGATGTGGACAACTTAGTAAGATAACTCAATAAACTACTCTTCATTATGCTATGAAAGGAGAAACATGAAAACACAAACAACAAAGGAAATAGGTATGAATCTAGCTTCAGACAGCTCTTCCCATGCAAAATTCTATAGAGAGCTCTCTGGTTTTATTTCTAAGCATAAAGAAAGGCATTCTAGGAACACCCTGAAGGAACTAAAAAACCTAGAGAATATTATCAATGCTAAGAGGGATTCAGTGATGGATGAAGCTCTCCAAGAGTATGTTAGCACCTTTGTGAAGGATCCTAGTCAAACCTGGGGTAGGGACACAAAGGCCCAGCACCTATTGGAGTTATTCTAGGACAAAAAAGAGTATATTGCTGCTACCATGGAAAGGAAATCCCTCCACTCTGAGAATTTGGGGGAATATCACCAAAGGCTAGAAAACAAGATGAATTACATTGAAAAAGAGCTCAATACCTCAAGACAAACTTCTTCCTTGCTTCAGCTCAATGGGCATGTTTCATCAAAATGCTCAAGAAGGTGGAGACAAAAAGAATCCAATTGAGCACAAGGAGGAACCCCTTGAGGGGAACATTTGGAATTTATGTCAACCATGTTCATGTTGTTAGACAGTAGTTACAACTTTGATGTGTCTATCTATTTATTTTCAATGGTTGGAACTCATGCTATCATCAGCTTTAGTTTGATGCTGCTTCAAATCCATCTCAACAATACATGTTTTTGCACATTGAAAGGCCCATAGTCCAGGTCAAGTACCCAAACAATCCTCCCTTAGGAGAGATTTTGTACTATTTTGTATCATTAATTGAAATCCCTAAGTAGAACAAAGAAACAAAAAAGGAGATCTAGAGGGGTTTTAATCGCAATTGTTTGGAGTCCAACTTTTCATCTTACCATTGTGAAAGGTAACTTTTTTTGGAAGAGCTCTGAGTCTGTAGGGAATACACTATTACTGCTACTGAAACCTTTGAGTATTGGGGTTGCTTGTACCCATCAAGCTAGAGAAGGAATTCAGTTCAGAGAATAACCCTGACAGGGAGAAAGGTGGAAGATGTGGACAATTTAGTAAGAGAACTCAACAAACTACTCTTCATTATGCTATGAAAGGAGAAACATGAAAACACAAACAATAAAGGAAAAAGGTATGAATCTAGCTTCAGACGGCTCTTCCCATGCAAAATTCTGTAGAGAGCTCTCTGGTTTTATTTCTAAGCATAAAGAAAGGCATTCTAGGAACACCCTGAAGGAACTGAAGGACCTAAAGAATATTGTCAATGCTAAAATGGATTCAGTGATGGACGAAGCTCTCCAAGAGTATGTTAGCACCTTTGTGAAGGATCCTAGTCAAACCTGAGATAGGGACAAAAAGTCCCAGCACCTATTGGAATTATTCTGGGACAACATAGAGTATATTGCTGCTACCATGGAAAGGAAAGCTCTCCACTCTGAGAATTTGGGGGAATATCACCAAAGGCTAGAAAACAAGATGAATTACATTAACAAAGAGCTCAATACCTCAAGACAAAATTCTTCCTTGCTTCAGCTCAATGGGCATGTTTCATCAAAATGATCAAGAAGGTGGAGACAAAAAGAATCCAATTGAGCACAAGGAGACACCCCTTGAGGGGAACATTTGGCATTTATGTCTCCAAGCATTGTCTTCAAACATGGCTCTGTCACCCTGTAATACCCCATGCAGATCCCCTACTAAATTAGGGACAGAAAATTGTAAAACTTAGCCTGAACCCTAAAGAGAATTTAATTTTTTTTCATGAACAACAATAAGGAATATGGACAAAAAAGGAAGACTCTTGGGCTTAGAGGAATTATATTTTACTTTTTATGCAAACTTCCTGATGAGGACACATTCAATAAATTGTGTATTTTGAACCGGGAAGCTAAGGGGATCTCATTGAATTCATATTAGGATCTCAGTTCTATATGCCTATGCCATCTATATAACTGTGACTCTATTGTTCAACATGTGCTTCAATATGTCACTTGGAATATTGTAGGTAGCACATTTTTTATCCCTCAAGGCTACACTTCACATCCCCAATGACATATTTCAAGTGAACTATCCTCTTTGGGTTGAATCCTGGACTACAAGTTGATCTCCATTGTTTTGTTGACCTATTTGCTCTGAGGTACAGTAAGATTCTAATCCCTAAGTGATAAGCAATATGACTGTTGAAGGTTATATTCCCTTTTGCGTCAATGGCATGAGTTAGTCCCAGTCCTCAATGCACATTGGGTGTCATTAAATTTTGAGGAAACATGTGTTCTCCAGCTACATAGTGTGGAGTCCTCCCTTGCATCACACACACACACACAAGCACACATATACATGTCCATCAACCTATTGTCTGGTGGCTACTTAGTGTGGTTGTTGTGAAGAAGACCCAGGTTCAAATCATGGCAGGATTGCTCCTCCCTTGCATGGGATCTATGGTTGTGGCTTGCAGCTGGGCCATCTCTTTTTGGGCACATGCCTTATAAGATGTCACCAGAATACATGCCTTGTTGGGCTTTGTGCTAGATCTTTGATGTAGGATGTGGGCAGTTAATTTGTAATTTGTGTTGGCTTAATACCCATGACCTGATCTTCACTAATAAAACATTCTAGAGGGTGGGGCCATAGTTTTGAGGGACTTCAGTCCATTGGGTTGTTTTCCTTCAAATGTATATATGCTCCAAACAGTGGTTTAAGATGATTGAACTACTGTATTTATTTCTTGATGACCATGTAACTAACAAATCAACTTGGATGATGAAAAATGGGAAAGAAAAAGAGAAAGTTACAAATGTGTTTATATGAATGATTATACAATTAAGCATCGAGTGGTTCTACTTCTCTAGAGGATTACACTCTGGCACAATTGCAAGTAAGTTAAAAGTCCAAACTGTTGCTAATGTTTGTCATATTGTAAGCAACTGGGAAAAACATTTCATTGCTGCGAGGGAAATATCCTTGAGTGATGACAATGCCTAAGATTCCTAATCCAGATATCTTAGAAAGTGGAACCAAGAAGATTAAATGCTCCTACCTTGGTCATCAAACATTCTAGATTCAGAAGGAAATATGGATCCCAAGTATATAAAAATGGAATCTTAATATAATTTCTTAACAAGAAATTGGGAAGTGTCAAGGAACTTAGAATCCCTCCATCAAGACACGTACTACATAGTAATTATCAACAATAGAAAAAGGTCCTCACTATGAAGAAAGATAATAATAATTGTGATGTTCTCCAACATGTTAAAAATTTAATATGAAAGACACTTTGAAGGAACATGAACAAATAAGACTTCCTACTCTACAATGATATTATAAATGTTAATAGAAAAAAAATAATCTCCATGTGAAACAAATAATTGCAGCACTCATGACTCTCTAGAAGAAATGCTAGAAAACAAGGAAGCAAGAACCTACCAAATACATACAAAAGTTGTGGAAAAAACGCAGTCTTTTCTCTGGACTCTCAATATGAATATAGATTAAAACCAAATCCCTGTAAGGTACAGTTCCAAATCAAGGAAGGCACGTATGAGAGCTTAAGGTGCTCTGATTGAGAAGCTACTGATAAGAGGGTATGTCCATTAATTATTACAGCCCAACATAAAACAATCAATGTAAAAAATAAAATAGTGAAATGTACCTTTGGTATTTTAGAGGACCTCATTAAAAGGAATAGAAAAAGAGAGAAAATAATGGATACTTTCAAAAGAAAAAGAAAAACATATAAATTTATAATATTAGGTATACCTATGTTTTGGTGACAGACTTTGTCACACCCCCGGTTTTGACCCCGTTTGCATGATGTATAAAATGTAATTAATCATGGTGAGGAGCTCAAGGAAAAATCCCCACCATAGATTTGGCCGTGTATGTTTCGGCAATAGGGGTAGTTACCGTTGGTCTATCGTGCTATGTGGCACATTATAATGTGGCGTCATGTAAATACGCACATCAAATAAAACAAACCACAACCAGCTATGGCAGTGCAACGTTGAATGAAAATGGCATGGTTCCAAAGGATAAGGGGTGGGGGATGTCAAACCTTAATCTATGGGGGAAAAACCCATGTGTTGCCACCTTGTTGATTTGCCATCTTCCCTTGTCAACCTCTTCCAACCTCTTCAATGTCTTGTTTGGGTAGTTGAGGCAGTTATGGATGTTGGTGGTTGGGGGCAGTTATTGTCTTTGGGAGTGGGGTGGTAGGACTGTCAGTCCCTTTCCCACATGCCCACACCACCCACGACTGCATTCACTCCTCCCTCCCATGACTCCATTTCCCCATTCTCTTCAGGGTCGATTCATCTTCCTCATGCGCAGGGAAGGTTCATTCCTCCAGTGAGTTTGTTCACTCTCACGTAGAGAGAGGGATGGTCTGTTTTCATCCTCACCGCGCGTGCTCTCTGTGGGTTGTTCATTCCCCATCATGGTATGTTCCTCATCTGCGATCAAAGGGAAGCGAGTTCACTCTCACGATTGTCTGTCCATCCGCGTGCATAAGCGGAGCTGTCCCTCCTCACGCATAGGCGGGGAGTATGTAGCTTTTCCCCTGTGGGGGACTGTGTAAGTCTTTTAGTTTTCTTAATTGTCCAGGATGGACTGCTGTTTGCATTTCATCGTGGTGATTGTGGTTGCTGTTACGTTTGGGGCTGTTGGAAGTTGCTTGGAAGTTGTTTTACATGTTAGACTGTAATTGCTGAGTGGTTACATGTGTGTAATTGTTGGTCTGCGGACTGTGCTGGGAGTTTGGATTTTTCCCTGTTTTGGGACTGTGGATGGCTGCTATCATTCATTGTGGGGTTGTGGCTGCTGACCTCCACATCTGTTGGCTGTGTCTTCTTCCCTGCTCCAGGACTGTGTAGTTTCCATCGTTTGCATTGTGAGTGTGGCTGCTAAAGTACCCTAGTTTTGGGTTGCAGCTGAGTTGTTTTGGCCACGTTAGGGCTAAGAACAACTCTGAATTGCCCTATGGGCTTGAGCTGTGTCTCATTTTGGTTTGGGGTTGCCACCCTGTTGCTTATGCCTTCATCACAGAGCTGTGAATGAATTTTTTTACTGCAGGTATGCAGTGGTTGTCCCTTGGATTGTGCTGGCTTGGCCGATTGTGGAAGGCCTGGTAAACCCAACGGTGTTGGTATGGCTAATTGTGTCCCTTGGCTATGTGTAAGCCTGCCTTGACCCCTATCCTTGGAGGAATCATGCCCAGCTTGGGGGTGGCAGTGTTGCTAAGATATTGATGAGCACGCTGGCCTATGGTTGGGTGGAACGTTGCAGCGACGTATCTAATTGCGGGGTAAACTCTTCATCAAAAGATAAGTGCTTTTGGTCACTTCATCTCTGCAATTATATTGATGTCAAAGGAATTGTAATGAACATGTTGAATGCTGGAATTGTATGTGTGTTTGCTTTCGCTGTATGTTGATGTTTTATGCATCTTTGTATGATGGATCATGCATCCTACTATATATATGTTTAAGCAATTTAATATCAGCATTTATCTCTTGTTTTTATGTTCATGTGGCCGTTTGCCTGGTTATTGTGGTGTTCGTCGCGTCCTCTTCGCCGGTTTAAGGGATGGGGATGTGACAGTATGGTATCATAGCTTTAGGTTGCAACAATGGACCTCTATGGGCCAAGAAGGAGCAACTGGCAGAGGTTGTATCTCATTCTGCCCAGCAGAAATCAGTGGACGACTGGTAAAATTCAAAAGGAAACGGTCGAAGTGTTGAGCAATCGGGCCACCAGTGGAAATATTTCCACTGTGGTGGAAGGATTAGCGGAATTGACTTCCGTTGTGGCGGAAGAGCTAGCAGAAGCGTGCCCGCGGAGGATGTTTGGAGGAGAAATTTGAGAAATTTGTCTAAGTGTTCCCCATCGGATTAGTTAGCGAAGTGGACTTCCGCCGTTGCAGAAGAGTTAGCAAAGTGGACTTCCGTCGTTGCGGAAGAGTTAGTGAAGTTGACTTCCGACGTAGTGGAAGAGCTAGTGGAACGGACTTCCACCGTTGCGGATGGTGAAGCAACTATGGTGAAGCAACTACACGCTCGACGGAAAAGTCGTCTGACCACCGACGCCATGAAGAATTTTGAAAATTTGGCTAAGTGTTGAAATCGTCAGCTATCGAAAGGAAATATTTGTTCTCCCGTCCGCCGTTGCGAAATTCAAAGTCACTCGACCGCCGACAGGGAAGGACTTCTGACGCCGATCAGTTTGTGCTACCAATCGAAAGAAAATAAGGAAATCATGTTCCGTCGTTGCAGCGGCCGAAAGCATTAAGCCTTCCGATAAGAAAGACTGCCGTCGAAAGAAGATGGGGTTTCCTACGCCGCCGTTGCGGAATTGAAAGGCACTAGCCTGTCGATGCCCGAAGTTAAAAATTTCTTTAAGAAAAGAGTGGCCAATCGGAAGAGAAAATGGTTTGTGCGTTGCCGTTGTGGAAGCCAAAAGAACTAAGGCTTTCGACCAGAAAGGCCGCCGACGCCAAAAAGTTTAAAATTGTTCTAAGTAAGTGTCGATCGGAAGAAGTTAGTGTTTGGCGTGCCGCCATTGCGGAAGCCAAAGGCACTAAGCTTCCGATGTGGAAAGCCCACTGAAGCCGGTTAGAATAAGTCCGCCGATCAGAAGAAATAGCGGTTCCACGAGCCGCCGTTGTGGAAATCAAAACCACTAGTCTTCCGATGTAAAAGGGTTGCGAAGCCAGTTAGAATAAGTCCGCCGATCGAAAGAAGAATGGAGTTGGTGGGCGGCCATTGCGGCTGTTGATAAACTGTTTCGCCGACGGAAATAAAGATGATGGAGCCGATTAAGCCGCGAAGAAGAAAACATCAGAAGGATTTAGTCGATTGGATTTCCGTCGTTACGGATGTCTAAGAGACTACCCTTCTGATGAACAGTGCACCCGACTGCCGATGAGTGTCGGAAAATTTTAGAATTTCTAGCCGCAGACGTAGCGGGAGGGATTGTGATTCGGATCGCCGGCATGGCGGAGGAGTTAGTGGTTTTGAGAGCCGATGAACTGCGAAAGATTAGTTGAAATGAGGCCTGAAATGGTGGAAGGAGTAGCTGATTTGACAGCTGATACGTTGGATGGATAGATGAAGTGAGAGCCGATTGTGCAAGGGAAAATTTGATTTTTTTCAAAGGGGATTTCTCAGTGGTTTTCAGTGGGATTTCCAGTAGATTTTGACTTCCTTTCAGTGGGATTTCCAGTTGTTTTCAGTGGTTTACAGGTGGCTAAAGTTGGCTGAAGATGGCACCCAGTCCAAAATGCAGTGGTGTAATAAAAATGCAAAGATTTGGTGAATGTCTTCATTTTTAGAAGTGGTGTGGTTTTCACATCCGAGATCGGAATGAAGCATGTGGATAGGCGTTGGAAAGCTTATCCAGTGGGGAACAAGGATAAGTGACCATAATCTAAGCATGAAGCAGCAAAGTGCTAATGATGGCAACTACTGTCAAATGGACAAATCTGGATAGTTGCATGCCCAGGGGTAGCCAGGACTATGAAGTCAACCAACTGTTGCGTGGAAGAGGAATTCCATGCAAGGATGAGGGATTTGAAAAAGTGAAGTTTTCCTTAAAACCCTGTCTTGCTAACTATGTTACATTTCCTAAGTTTTATGCATGAAATGCATGAGGATATGTGTTGTATACATAGGATATTAAATATTATATATATTATAATGAACCACTAATGATAATCATTGCTTTGATGTTGGAATTAGTGGGAAAACCAACGATGACATGGAACCGGATGAATATGTTGCTGAAGCTGATGAATGTGACCAGCAACCCTCTGGAGAAAGGGATAAAGCAACAAGTCCAGGATAAAAGTTGGTGAGCAAAAGCTGCAATCTCCTGCAAAGGACCAATCAAATTGGTAATGTCAAGGGTGTAAGTAAGGCCCATGCAGGTAAGAGTTTTCTTATGACAAATTCCATGGAGTGGTAAAGGTAAGAGACCTCATACCATGTGGATGCTGGAATATAAAAAGGTGTCATGCCTATATATGTTGATGATATTAATTATAATAATGCATCCTATATGAATTAGTCATGGTTAGGCCATGCACGGTATATTGAATGTAAGATAGCATGAATGGATAGGCATTGGAAAGATTTTATGAACCTTGTAGTTATGCAATGGATGTATGCCTATGAAGGGTGTGAATGACTGATTGCATAAGTGTAGGTGCAATGTTGTGATGTATTGCATGAATGCATTGAGATGAATGTATGTGATATGCGGAATAACTAATGACTGAAATGGTGAATTGATGATAATTCAGGAATCATTTCAGAGGTTGTTATGAATGCAGGACAGTCATGATCAGTTGGCTGCCAGAAATGCTCTATTGAAGAGCAAGGTGGTATGAATGATACGCCTGTGAAGTAAGGAGTATCTAAACATTTCATTTAATTGCATGAATGATATGACTATACCTTGCAGTGTTAGTATGATAATGATTGCATGAAGTAAATGAGTTTTGGTATATATTGATGTGACTAATAGCTTGAAGTATTGAATTTTATAAATTCTGAAAATGCTTCAATGATGGTTGTAGCAATGAAAAGGTTATATGCATCACTTACCAAGTGTTGGATGTTTGTAGCTCATGTTTCAGGTAGATTATTTTTAGCATGGCAGTGAGAGGTAAGACCTTGACCAATGCCAGAATCTATCATGTGAAAGAGCTTATTAAATTTGAATTGTGAATTTCAAATTTAAGGAATTGCTGACAACTACTAGTCACTACTGGCTTGCATAAGCTTGTGTTTGGATGTTGAAGCTCATGTTTCAGGTAGATTATTTCGAGCATGGTAGTGAGAGGTAAGACCCTGACCAATGCCAAAATCTACCATATGATATGCATAATAGGTTGTTAAAATTTGAATTGTGAATTTCGAATTTAAGAAATTACTGACAACTACTAGCCACTATTGGCTTGCATAAGAGTGTGTTGGATGTTTGTAGCTCATGTTTCAGGTAGATTATTTTGAGCATGGAAGTGAGAGGTAAGACCCTGACCAATGCCAGAATATACCATGTAAAAGAGCCAAACTTTATGAGAAGAGTCTCATGGTTGTGAAATTAGTTGGTTGTTAAATTTGAATCATGAATTTCGAATTTAAGGAATTGCTGACGACTACTAATCATTGTTGGCTTGTATAAGATTGTGTCAGGAGGGACGCATGGTAAGTGGGTAATCATGTTATGATAGTAAGCATAAAGTTATAATGGGCATAGTAGTGCTGCTTACAAGAAACCCACAATTAAACAAGTAAATTTCTGCAGTAGACAGAAGTGCAAATTCTTATTGAATTTGATTACCAATGTCATTGCTTGGTTATGGAACGATAAATTGGATTGTAGTATCAGGTGATGACTGATTGTTTGGCTATTTGATGAATGTGTCAGGAATACACATTGTAGGAAGATCATGTGTGATGACCTGCAAGAGCCAAACGTCATGGGAATGTTTTCCCTTGAAAATGGGTTTCAGGTGAAACGCCATTAGACATTTTGAAATGTCTCATATGCACTGCATGTTTGGTAAATAACATGAGTGAGATGGTATGGGTTATGTTGGTAAGACATGTGTGAATGTGAAATATAAAAAGGAGATTGGGGTGGCTAACCGAGGGACTGTTAACTCAGGAAAGGAGACTCCATTCCTCCTTAACAAAGGCATATTGCGATGGCAAATGGATAAGTGTTCTGTGACCCTTGCTAAGAATATGCATGTTTAATTATTAAATTCCATATGTAGAACATGTTTTGATTTAATATCCATTATGACCGATTGCTTGAGTATGCATAGGGCCTGCATGGCACACACCGGGAATGGGTGCACACTTTTTCGATGTTGAGTCATGAAAGGGTTTTCAATATTGATTACACCCTAGGGAGTGGGCGCACTCTTGGTGTCTCAATACTTGATAGTGAATGCTGAGAAATGTGATTACAGTTTTTGAGCAATAACACTGATGGGTTTGCTTGCATTGCTTATGTTGCTTGTGTTGATAGGCTAAAGGTAAAAGGTAAAATGGTAAATAGTTGTTGTGAGGGGTTTCAGAGTAAGGGTTATTGTTGATATAAGTGTATGCTGATATAAGTGTATGTTGATATAAGTGTATGTTGGTATAAGTGTATGTGTTATTGTATATATAAGTGTATGATGGGCTGTTATACGCCTGGGGATCCATAGTAGATCCTAGATCTAGAAATGGTCATGTTAAAGTTCCAATCCCAGTTGACATGAGGATGTACTGGATGGACATTAATTATTTGATGTTGTGGGGTAGCCTGCATGCTGACCTAACATCTAAGTCCATAGGCGATCCCAAGGCTTGCAAAGCGAAGCACGATCCTGTCGACGAACGAGGAAATGCACAATACAGATAAGTATTGGATTATTTTGCTTATGAATATACCTGTGTATATGATTTGGTTATGATGTTTTAAGCTCTTGTTCTAGAGATAAGACTGATGTGAATAAACTAAACATGTGAATCTATTCAATGTTTGGATATAGGTATCGCTGGAAGCAAGGAATATGAGAGCATCCTAGGGGTGCATGTGGACATGTGACTATCCTGGAAAGCTCGGAATGAGCGGTAATGAAAAAGGTGCTAGTAAGACGGGGGAGTCCTAGCA
>LPNX010046779.1:117280-134914 GCA_001517045.1 Pseudotsuga menziesii
TCAAACCTTAATCTATGGGGGAAAGACCCATGTGTTTCCACCTTGTTGATTTGCCATCTTCCCTTGTCAACCTCTTCCAACCTCTTCAATGTCTTGTTTGGGTAGTTGAGGCAGTTATGGCTGGTGGTGGTTGGGGGTAGTTATTGTCTTTGGGAGTGTGGTGGAAGGACTGTCAGTCCCTTGTCCACACGCCCACACCACCCATGACTGCATTCACTCCTCCCTCCCATGACTTCATTTCCCCATTCTCTTCAGGGTCGGTTCATCTTCCTCACGCGTAGGGAAGGTTCGTTCCTCCAGTGAGTTTGCTCACTCTCAAGGAGAGAGAGGGACGGTCTTTTTTCATCCTCACTGCGCATGCTCTCTGTGGGTTGTTCATTCCCCATCGTGGTCTGTTCCTCATCCACGCTCAGAGGTAAGCGAGTTTACTCTCACGGTTATCTGTCCATCCGTGTGCATAAGTGGAGCTGTCCCTCCTCACACACAGGCAGGGAGTATGTAGCTTTTCCCCAGTGGGGGACTGTGTAAGTCTTTTCGTTTTCTTAATTGTCCAAGATGGACTGCTGTTTTCATTTCATCGTGGTGATTGTGGTTGCTGTTATGTTTGGGGCTGTTGGAAGTCACTTGGAATTTGTTTTACATGTTATACTGTAATTGCTGAGTGGTTACATGCATGTAATTGTTGGTCTACGGATTGTGTTGGGAGTTTGGATTTTTCCGTGTTTTGGGACTGTGGATGGCTGCTATCATTCATTGTGGGGTTGTGGCTGCTGAACTCCACATCTGTTGGCTATGTCTTCTTCCCTGCTTCGGGACTGTGTAGTTTCCATTGTTTGCATTATGAGTGTGACTGCTGAAGTACCCTGGTTTTGGGTTGCAGTTGAGTTGTTTTGGCCACGTTATGGCCAAGAACAACTCTGAATTGCCCTGTGGGATTGAGTTGTGTCTCATTTTTGTTTGGGGTTGCCACCCTGTTGCTTATGCCTTCATCATAGAGCTGTGAATGAATTGTTTTATTGCGGGTATGCAGTGGTTGTCCCTTGGACTGTGTTGGCTTGGCCGATTGTGGAAGGCCTGGTAAACCCAACGGTGTTGGTATGGCTGATTATGTCCCCTGGATATGTGTAAGCCTACCTTGACCCCTATCCTTGGAGGAATCATGCCTAGCTCGGGGGTGGCAATGTTGCTGAGAGATTGATGAGCACGCTGCCCTATGGTTGGGTGGAACGTTGCAGCGACGTAGCTGGTTGCGGGGTAAACTCTTCATCAAAAGATAAGTGTTGTTGGTCACTTCATCTTTGCAATTATATTGATGTCAAAGGAATTGTAATGAACATGTTGAATGTTGGAATTGTATGTGTGTTTGCTTCCACTGTATGTTGATGTTTTATGCATCTTTATATGATGGATCATGCATCCTACTTTATATATGTTTAAGCAATTTAATATCAACATTTATCTCTTGTTTTTATGTTCATGGGGTCATTTTCTCGGTTATTGTGGTGTTCATCGTGTCCTCTTCATTGGTTTAAGGGATGGGGACGTGACAAAATTTACACATGTAGGCTTCCACCCATGCCTTAACAGTCGAGTCAGCCTATTTTTTATACAACAACCTCCCTACAATTAATGTAAGATACCCTAGTTATAACTTATGACTAGGCCACCCCATAAAACAAGGAGTATGGATTGGTATAAATAAGGTCAAACACAAGCTAGAGAAGATCCGTACCCTACTTGAGGAGGATTGGCATAATATTCTTATTAAGGAGAATGCAACTTCGATAGAGTTGGTGGTGCTTTCCCAACTACCAGAGGGTTTCCTTTCCAACTATAGCAGATTCAAGAGGGAGATGAAGGCTCTAAGTTCTTTGATTTCTTGAAGAAGGCGGTGGCTGACAGGGTGATAGGTTTACACCGAACTAATGGATCTCTTGAGGAGAATCCAACCAAGGCATTTTTAGTGAGCATTTTCAGAATATATATTTGTCTTACCACATGTTGGATTCATTATTACTTTAGGGTGGTCCCTAATAATATTTCTACTGGTGACCAAGATAATTTGGACGGAGATTTCATGAAGGAAGAGTTCTTTGCTGCCCTTTCCTCAATGTAAAATGAGAAGTCCCCTGGAATTGATGGATTGCCTTGTGAATTCTACAAGGCAATGTAGAGTATGATTGGGATGACTTTTTCTAATATGGGTGGGGACCTTAATATGTTTAGGTGTATATATGTTTCTATCATAAAAATTTTTTTCAAAACTGATATGAATTTAACCCTCATCCACTATCAGTTGCATGCATTCTTCCATCATTTGGGAAAACTGGTAGTCCAATACACTTGTTTAAACTAATTTCTCATCTTGGATAACATTATCCCATAACTCAAGCCCAAGATAACAATATTCGATAACATTTGAAAATGCATCGAGGTAAGGATTGTTTCTTTGTAGACTCTGTAAAATATTTTTATATGGTTATTGTACTTTGACTATGAAAAGGGGTGGAAGAATAGGGATTTCCCGATGACTTGTGATTTCAAATCTCATGCTGTTAGTATTTTGAACTAAATACCAAAAACAGGGGAAATTATAGGTAAAAATCAGAGCAAAAATTGGAGTGAACAAAAGTTCTCTTATTCTTGGACCTTCTTTGAAACTACATCTGCATCATAAAATGATGCCTCTTGGACTGATAAAGGTTGTGTGACATTGTAAACACAATGGATAACATTAAAATCTAGTGACTAGTGCTTCTAGTAGAAAGACTAGGCAATTGCATCATTGATTGAATCAAGTGCAGATGAAAAACAACAGAAAATACTTTATTAGTAAAGTTATATCTGAACAACTAAATAGTCTTTAATAGTAAAGTTATTTCAGAACAATAGAATAGGCTTGAGTAATAAAGTTATGAAGTTAGAAGTACAGTCCATAGAGTTCTATCTGATAGAGACCCTGCAGAACAATGTTTTTGTACAACTTGATTTCTAAACCAATTGTAGAACTTATAACCACACTACTAGTGCTCTTCTTGCAAATATATTTTAGATAAAAGATCTTATGCAAAATTAAAATTAAAAAGATCTCACAGATTTTATTGTTGGTATTTTACATTTTAAAAACTTGGAAGTACTTCGTTGCAGAACACATTATTTCATTAAAAATATGTTTTATATAGGGCATTTTGAGGTTAGATTGATCTCATTGGGTATTAAAGTAATTTATGCCTAACTGTTAAATCCTAACTTGGCACTCTTCTTCACCTCATTTTACAAGGTAAGGTTTTTATCACTTTACAGTAAAGAATCGTCTTACCTATTTAGAGATCTTCATTTATTTTTGTGATGCATGGTTATGAGTTCAATCACAATATTAATTATTTATGTTGGAATTGAACTCCTTGTAATGTTCTTTGAAATATTGAAACTAATAGTCGACATCATGACTCAAAGTATTTGTAATGGTGTCATTTCTTCTTGCAATAGTATTTGTAACTTTGATTGTTTCACTGCAGTCACACATTTGCATACTTGAAACTATGCCTGAAAATTGGACAGCACTACTTATGGGTCTTCAATACTTAATCAACATTTCTTATGTTGATGATACAGAAATTTTCAAGGTAGGTTTTTGATGTCAATTAGTGTTTTCTTCTTCAAGACTGCATGGTAAAAAAGATGGGTTTCTTCTAATTATTCTGGTTTTGCTACAGGTTTTCCTGGATTGTTGGAATGCCTTGGTTTCAGAACTTTTTGAAGCACACCATTCTTCTGAAAATCTTGCTGCAGCTGACAATGTTATGGGCCTCTAGGTAAAGCATATTTGCTACTTTTTATTACCATGTTATAATCCATGTCCTATGTTCTTCTTTATCTCAAGAAAATTCTGATTTGTAAAGAACATTAAAGTTTGTATGGTTCTTTTCAGTAGTATTGTCAATTTTCTTTGTTCTATGCTATCAAGCATCGATAGGAATATTTAGTTCATTGACCTCTTAATGCTATTTTTTATTGCTTAACATATACATCATAATATAGGTGTCCATGCAATAATATATGGTTCTTGTTTGTCCCACTCATAGCAAATGCTTGGGACGGACTCCCTTAGCTTATCTTCGGCTAAGGGACTTATTTTGTATTTTCATTATATCTATCATGGATTTATAATTTATTTGGATTAGATTGGGGTTCTTGGTTCCAAATGTTTACTTGTATTTAATATTGATAGTTTATAGTTTCTAATGGTTAAGTACTTCACTAATGATTATCTAATTATATGATCTTAAATTGTATGAAAACATTGATAGAAGTTTGATTATTTTATTTGTTGTGATATTTCAAAAATATTAAAGTGGCTTATCAATTTCTTGCCCATGCAAGTTCCATTAATTTCAGGCATGGTTGATGGGATAGGTTCTCAACTTATGCAACTAAGGCATTTATATGATGGACCAATGTCAAAACTCAAGATGCTGATGATTTGTCATATGGATAAGACATGAGAGGTTTTGATTGTAGAAGATGAGAATGGAAATATTTTTAGATAGACTATGAAAGATAATGATATCCTTGTCCAATACAAGGTATGGATACCTTCTAATTTATAAATTGTCCCCACATAGATGAGTGATTATTATTGGGCATGGAAGCCATAGCCCTTTCTCTGAGTTCTTAAAAGTCCATAGTGCCGAAGTTGACTTCTGCACTAAACTTCTTCGACTTGGCAAGTAAAAAATGTAATTGGGGAGGTCAGACCCTCTCTTACTCTTACCGTCTGCTCTGCCCTGCCTCTATCCTCCCGCATAAACATACCCTATGTTATAATGTTTTACTAATGGTAGGTTTTGAACAATTCTTCATGAACCTTGAAATTTGTAATTGTAAATATAACTCCACACCAAAATACGAGACCCAGGTCTTAGTGAGGTTCTTATATTCCATTGAAGAAGCAATGCATCCCACGTGGGGAGTCAGAGTGGAAGGCGTAAACATGCCATATGGCTTGAAGGGAATTGGAACTTAAAACTAATTTATAATCAGATAATCATGGCAGGGCACTTTCACATTCCACTCAAGCAGGATGGAGACATGCTTTATTACCCTTACGAAGAAATAGTTTCTTGTAGGCAGTTCAAATGGGGAATATGAACCTCATCGTGATTTTCTCTATCCTTTTCTTCATAATAAATGTGCATTTCATGGTCTAGTAAATTCCTTCATTTTGAAAGTCATAAATCTTGATAAGAATATGCCTTTATGCAACTGTGCATTATAAGAACACTCTAGAATACCAGTCTCTCGAACCTTTTCAATAGGTATAGTCAATTTCAAAATCTTACTAGAATCCAAATTATAGTGTAGTATTATTTTAGGTGACCATACATTCTAAGGAAAGTTCAGTTCTTATCAATGGTTATTTCTCTCTATGAACTGTTGTCCAATCATCATGAAAGTTGTTTCAGATCCTGTACATCTCAACACAGAGCTGATATATATTTTGTTATAACTAATAGTTTGCAAGTTTTTCAAGTTTAATTCATGCTTAACCAGTTGTCCTACCTTTCAAATAACTGGTATCATCACCTAGAAGCCAAATATACAACCCTTTAAAGGTTTCTCTAAAGACACAATGTTGTAGGAGCAGGGTATTTCTCTTTATATTTGCAACAAGACTCTTTAATTATTGAATCCACTATTAGGTGCCCTTATAGCCAAGGAATAATGATTCACAAATAATAACTCCTCCATACAAAATGGTACCTTTGAAACAGTAAATGATTCAATGCTAAATACTTGCAATACTTCCAATTCCCCAAGTCAAAATACTTGCAATTCTTTGAATTCTAGGTCTAGAGATCATTTTTACAAGACATTACGGTGCATAGGGAGTCAAGTCTCTAATTTTGCAAATGATAATCGTCGAGTCTCCATTAGCAGTAAGTTTATGAATCTGTCTGGCTATTAGAATGTTTATCACTTGATTTAAAACTAAAATAGGATTCACAATAAGAGAAGAAACCTTTTCCAGTTTGATCACAACCATAGACCTGCTTAATATGGAACCTTCTCAAAGAAAAGGTGAATATACTTTGCATAATTTTAAGTTTATTAATTATCAAAGCAATAGGTTGTGTTTTAATTTTGATAGCCCATGATGAGGAACATTTGAAACACCTTGAAGCTCATGGATTCTTAATATTGCAGTAGACAAGAGGGAAATTTTTGTTTCTAACTTTTTGTTTTTGATGGAGTGATGCCATTGGGCTTCGAAATCCTTTCAGGAAGGATTCTTCTTTGGACTATGAGAATGATAGTGATGCAGAATGGGAAGAGGTTCTCATCACTAAATCTCTTTGGTAAGAGTATTTGTAGTATTTTTATTAGCTTTAGTTATAGGGAAAATTGTACATAGCTCTCAGGAATTAGTTTATCATAAATACTAGTTACTGGTAAGTTGTAATAGTAATAATTATGTAGTTATTAGATTGATATCTATCATAAATTTGTTTGAATATCATCATTGTCAAGCAATAAAAACTTCTTAAAGGGTGCTAGCTCAATGGTAGAGTGCCTGCCTAATTATAGGCAGGAGGTTGGTGGTTCGATTCCTCTGTGCCCTATCATAAATTTGTGACTACAAAAACGACTAAATTTGCATATATACGACTATTAGTAGCTAATTTCCCGTATCTTAGTGATATTTAGATTAGTCATTAATATGTTAACATCTAGTAGTTTATTTAGTCGTATATTTGGTCATTAATGGTTGCAATCAGTGACAAAATCAATGACTCACTCAGTGACTAAATCAATGACTAAATCCATGACTAAATCATTGACTATCAATGACTAAATCATTGTCTATCAATGACTAAATCAATGACTACTAAGTCAAGATATTAATGACTAGTGAAATATTACTAGCTATAAGATAGTGGAAATTTGCTACTATTAGTCACCGAATCAAAAATAGTCGTTTATAGCCTGATTTTAGTCATTTTTTTAGTCATTAATTTCTCATTTTCTACTAGTGGGTATAGCTTTGGACATGTTGCAGGTAGTCAGGTACATTCTTGGTAGCGGTTGCAGAGCTGTACAGATTGATCAAGGATGCAAGAACCATAGATTCTAAGGTTCTCAAGCGCTCTTTTCAGCAGAGCACTTGTCCCAGCTGGACCTATATGTTATCACATTACATTATATTTTTCAGACACAGTACATTTTTCAGCCAGATCTCTTACATATGAGATGCTAAGATGAGCATTTTTTATGGATCATGTTTATATTAGTGGACTATTGTACTCTCCCATGTGAATACTGAGTCTTAGGACACTCAGATTTGAGGACCGATGTAGCCATTTATGTCATTACAGAGCTGTCATTGATGCCCAGGTTTGTATCAATTCTTTCTCATTGGACAGATGGTGTCTCAGATGGATTATATTTCATGATTATGAATCAGTTCCTTATATTGTGTTATGGTTATTATTGCTCTTATACTGATTTTTGTGACATGTAGTAACTTGTGGTATTGTGATCTGGCAGTCATAATTATATGGAATTGAATGTATTTTGTACTATGTATTGATGTCCCTACTTAGAGTTGGAAGTTCTTGATTTATACTCATTGGTTTTAACCCCCCTTAGGGAGAATAGAGGTAGTCATTCCCACCATTGTTTTGGCTTCCTATTGTTGGCTCCATCATTCACTATCTCCACTCATCCATTACCTTCCAGTTTATTTTCAACACGACTAACTTCTAAACTTATGGCATGGAGGACCTTTTTCCCCGCTAGAACTTTTGTTGGACAAACCTCCCTATTTATATTGTGTCTCGGCTCTGATTTTGTGACAAAACTTTCCTTTGGTGAGTTGGATTGTATGCCTAAATCATTCTGGTCAGTTGTCCCGATGTTTGGTACTGTGCATAACTCCCCCTAGTCACTTGAGATGTTGTTGGCTAAAACTGAAAGTTCATGTACTACCTGTATTGAAAATATTGAATATGCGCCCATGGAAAATGAAAATTATAAAACTATGTTTCTTAACACATGTAAAGAGGGAAACAACAATGAAATGCTAAAATACTCCTTGAACAGTATAAGAAAGGTGCAAAAAAGCAATGGTTAAAAATATGCTATATCCAAATATTGTTGACCTTATAAAATAAATATGTCCTGGATGAAAGATGCAATTAGCTATGCTTTTAAGCACTGGTGAAGTCCCAAAGGGTCATATAGGCCAAATAGGCCATGGAATAAAATGATGGTCCTATTGAACTTGGATCAGTCTTGATGTAGCCATGATGCCTAAGTTGAATAAGCGCTCTCTAAACAACTCATCCATTTGTGAGGAATTGCCATTCCTTATGTTGTTGTTTGTCCAACATTGATTATAGCGAGTATTCCCTTTCCATTATCCAAAGTGTCATAACGTTGAGTAGGAATTCATCCTTTTCCTTATCCTTGTCATTTTCACCCTTCACCCTTCACTAGCAATTTGGCTATATCTATGAAGTGAGTATAGTCTCGAAAGTCTAAGTCCAAGTATTAATAAATAAAGCCTTATATATGTATTGGTTGATGTACCGCCAGTGAAATGAATGCTACTTGTTGTGATTGTTACTTGAATGAGTTGTAGAGCATGTCTNTTTTGAGTTATTATTGGTGTCTAATCAGTTACAGATGGTTTTATTGTTTATGAGATATGATTGATGATTAGATAGATACCTGTGAGGGGTATGAGTATACAAATTTGATGGATTTGGACTCTCTGATTCCAATGAGACAGTTTATTTCTAGTTCCGGGCACTTACAGATATGATCAGGCTCATTCTGCCTTTCTGATGTAGTTTTTTTTCACAGGTTGATATGTTTGAGGAGGGAGATGTTTTAGTTGGATCTCCTAGGGCATTGTATGGACATAGGCGGTGCAACCACTTGTTTTTACCATAGTACCCCCATCCCAGAGAGCCTGGTGGGCTCAGTTTTACAACACAGGAACCCTAGGAGGCTGTCTTTCCAGGTTCACGTTTCCCAAGGCAAATTAAAAAATTATTAAATGGCTATTGAAGAAATCGATTTGAGATAATGAGGCAAGGAAATGACATGGGATGAGTCACAATGATGAGAATGATGTCCTCCACACCTTCTCCAGTAGTTGTAGCACCTGATTGGGCCCTCACCTTTTTGGGCATTTTTATATTATTTTCTGGAGCTTTTGGGAGGCTCACGATTTCCTCAAGGAGGCACAAATTCAAAGAATTAAATTATTATATTATTTTATTGTGCCACGGGGACACCCAAAGGGAGTTAGTCAAACATTCATTGTACCCACCATGTCCTTCAGTTATTTCTTGTTGAGTGGGTTACTCTCTTTATGGGTGTTTTAGTCCACTTTGGTACTTTATGGTTACATTGATCCATGTATTGTATGTTGAGCTCATCTCAACCATTGATTAGAACATTTCATATTTTAATATTAGCCACTCATTTGAAAATGATTAGGATTCGGTTATGATTGTGGTTCTCTCATTTCTATTTAAAGGAGAGTGCTTCTCATTTGTAAGGGGTCTTTAGCTCTTGGATCTGAATAATAGAAAGACTTTTTTGTGAAAATTTCCTGGATCTGCTTTGCATTTGATGTTCTCAAATGGTGATCAGATAGTATTCTGCTTCCTAGAATTGTGGAAATTCTTATAAGATCTATATTTTTCTGCTATCATTGTTTTGCCTACAGGAGGGTGTTTTGGTTGGAGCGTTTTTGCAGGGGGACCTCAAATCCCTTGGTTTTCTTCGTCTTGGATAAGGGGTTTTCATTAGTTTCATTGTGATCTATGATTAATTCATTTTAATTTATTGTAGCATTTGGTTTCTTTATCTTGTATTGTAAAATATGATATTGTTGACGTTTGCTCATGTAGGATAGGGGGTGCATTGGTGGCTTGTGGCTTACATCCTTCATAGAAATCATTGGGATCTTCTAGAATTGATCGGGATAGCAAAGATCATCACTGTTAAAGAATTCTACAAGCATTTATAGGTAACATATAATAGGTAAGTATCTTCTCTTCAGATCTTATTCCATTGTACCTTGCTTTACTTCAATGTTTCTAAAAACTCCTAAAATACTAAAAACCCTAAAAAGCACTAAATCTGGGAATTGTCTGATATTTGGCCAAACCATTTCTGGGTTTCATATATCAGGACTCCCCTTCACAAAATATACTACAACTCTGGTCAAACTCTTGCTGGTTTTACCTAGATCTAATTTTTAGCCAGAAAACTGCATAAACCCCCACTAAAAATTTGACCTGCTAGGGTTTTGAATTTTGCTGAATTCTGACTTCATAGATGGATATATCGGGTCCCAAACAATCCAAATAACCCTCAACACTATCCATATTATTGGAATTTTCACCTATATTTGGGTTTTTGACTCAAACAACCCTAGCGCCCCCACTGAAAACTGGACTTTTCTGGAATTGACTTTTTCTGAAATTTGACAAGATAGGCTGAGAGATCAGGGCTTAAGCACTCCAGAACACCCTGAACACTAAGCTAGTTCTTTCCAAGTTTCCCTAGATCTGAAAAATTGGTTTTTATCTCCCTGGCCCCCCTCATCAAATTTTGACTTTTCTAGATCTGATTTTTCTTGCAGTTTTCTAATTTGGGTTTGTAGATCAGGATACCATGACCTCATTTATACTTCAATGATGATTTGATAGTCTCTTGGTTGCTACAGATCTACAAATTTGCTTCATCAATCCCTAGCGCTAGCCCGCCTCCTGCTAGATTTCCTGTAACCTACGTTTTCTGGGCCAAATCCTTTTCTGGGTCCATAGATTAGGGTATATCCCAGGGGGGTTCACTAAAACATTGGGTTGATGTTGAATCCATTTCCCAATGCACATAAGGCAATGATATCATAGCTAGCGCTAGCCCTAACTTGACCTCACTCCCATTCCCTTTGCCAACATTCATTTACAAATCTACTTACCTATCTTTCATTGAGTCTGTCTCCTTGGTACTAGACAGTCTCAACTTTGTCCTTACTTACCCTGTCACAGTTACATTTCCCAAGACAATTGTCATCTCCATCATTTTCTAGTACATGAAACCCCTATCTAGTTCTTCTGCTTCTCTTCTCCAAGGAACTCAATTTCCAATATTTGCAACACAAGGATGAGAATTTAGGGAAAAGGTGGGGAGAAAGAGAGTCCCAATTCCTCCATCACAACATTGCAAAATTTAAAGTCCCATCTCATGGATCTCCCTCCCTCTATTTATACATTTTTGAAGAGATAGGGTCGAATAGGGGCCATTTATAACTTCCTAATTTAGTTCCATAACCTCCCAAACAACCACCAATTCAATATTTTTGATAATTTTATTATTTTTACCACTAAATAATGTAACCGTGGGTAGCATGAAGGCAAAGTCATGAGTATAGAGATGAAACTCACGGGTTTGCTTAACAAAAATCGTGAGTAGGTAAAAAATGCTCATTTTTAGGGTACTTGTGGGCATTTCCAGGATTTTGAGTCTTCTACAAAGTTTTTTCCAACCCAGATAAGTTTCCAATGGTTTAGAGAAAAGGTCAAACAGAGTTACAGAATTATAGATATGGCTCCTCCAATATAGGTGGTTTTTAGTGACTTTTCTGAAGTGTCGTCATGGAAGTGTCGACATGTGACAAAAACATGGGAAAGTAGTCACAGGAAGATAATGTTTCATTTTTGGATATAACAGATTGCCCCTAATGTATGAGGTTATATAGGAATACGATATCCAAAATACATTATAAAGGAAACAACTAAGTCATGGAGAGAGTAGAGAATCCAAGATCGAAAGGCTCGACCAGAGATACTTGAAAGAGAGATAAAATGTCAGAAAAAACTGAACTTTGGGAAATAAATGTCCATATATAAGTCATCGACATAAATACATAGGCATATCCAACATGTGTATAGCTCATGTAACTATCATGGTCACACAATATGCAAAAAGGTGCCATATAAAATATAAATGAAACATGGACACAAATGAAAAAAGGTGGATCCATGCTCAAAAATCGATCATAGCCAAAATAATAAAAGGTGGATACATGTCTTAGCAAATGTCATATAAATTTGTTGATGCCTTTAAAATCCCAGGTACCGACAGTAGGGATTATCCCCAGTAATCGACCCCAACTAGATTGTCCACCATTTGGTATGGGGAACCCATCTGGTTAGTAGCCCGGCTACCGTAGACCTAAAGTTTTTTAACTCTTTACCGGTTGCGGCTCGCTCCATCGTTTATGTAATTTTATTTATATGGATTAATTGAAAATTCCTAAGCTAAATGCAGGTGACTAATGAGAAAGATCCTCACAAGTGATGCATAGGTTCTTACCTCCTTTCTTACCACTCGTTCTCCTAAATCACTTCTATAAATCTAAATATAAGCAAATTAATATATTCTAGTCTATTCTAAACTAATCTATCCTATCCCCTTGGGGATAAAATTTAAAATAAAGGGAGTAATGTACTGTAATTATTCATAATGAATCTTGTAGATAACTATTTCAATTACATACACATAGTTACAACAGAAAGATTAAGAAAGGTAGATTTGAAATAATAAAGTCACTACTCAATTTATGCATAGAATTTCATATAGAAAGGAAAACCATTCAGCATTAAAGAAATAATTCATAAAACACAGAATGATCTAACAGTTGTACAGAATTTAAATAGAAGTAATTCTACATTTGAATTCCACACAATCCATGTAAAATCCCATGCAGTCCTTTTCCCAGCAAAAATGTCCTTATTTATTAGTAGAAAAAAAAGTTCTTACAAAAAAACCATCCTTCTTATGCCAGGGAAAAAATTCCTCTATATTCTACCTTATACCTCTATTTATAATACAATTACAATGACTCCTCGGCTTCCTTGACCTTAGGCATTCCAAAATTTTTTCCTTTAGTGCTTTGCACTAGAAAGAATAATAAATTACACAAAGTGACAAAATACATAAATAGACAAAAGTTTCAAGTAGGACCGACTGAGTTTGTAATGTATTCCCCCCATGCATTTTCTTCCTCTATAATAGTATGATAATTTACTGACTCTAGAATTTGCACAGTCACCTTGTGTACGGCCAGCTGTGTCTCCACAATTGTCACTTTTTTTGGAGTTAACTTGTACAAGTCTTCCAAGATATAACTGCTTACAAAGGCTTGTGAAACCCAAGTTTTAACATCTTCTTCACTTATGATTTCCATTTTTTGAATGTATTGTTCATCCTCATGCAATCTAACTTGTATATACACCACATGTTTCTCCTTGTTTGGGAAGTCATTGACCTTTATAGCTGAAGAAAGATGGCATTTATTATGGACTTGGCGCATCTTTTTGTAGAACTCTATACATTTTTCTAGAGTCTTTTTTATTTCATTGTTTATTGTTACAGAATATTTTCTGCAAAATTCCAGGAGTGCCATTTCTATTTTTAGACTTCCTGCTATCTTCTAAGGAAATTGTTTGGGAAATGTTGAATTGGACTCTACCCAGGTCAACTGGCTTTGAACCTTCTTTATGAATTCTATTAGTCTTGTCTTGTAACTAAGTGATTCTACTGCAATTTCATTCAATCATGTCTCCTCCATATTAGCCTTATATATCTCACCTGTGATACTCACTTGAACTTGATGGATCTTTCTCTAGATTATGCAGGCTTGGTCATGGAAAGGGGTGATGCCAGGATGCCTCTCATTGGCCATATTAAGTTGATTTTAAAAATATCCCTTTTGTGTGACTAGTTCCTATACTTGGGTTCTTATTTCTTCCACTTGTTGGGTTGTTGCGGATCCCTGTGATTCCTGTTCTGGAATTTTGTCTTCCAAATCTTTCTTCTCTCCTTCCATAATTATCACCTGTATTTATAAGGAATATTTCTCCATTTCCAAGGCTTGTTACTCTCTCTGGAGTATTTCCTTTTCTTATAGGGTAGACTCGTTTTTTCCTTTTAGTTCTATTCCTTCTCCTCTTTCCTTAAATAGAGTATCTTTAATTTTGAGCATCTTTTCTTTGCGATGCTCTACAATTTTTGTCAACCAATCCAGGTTGTCGACATTTTCTTGCGCAACTCCTACACTCATAGAGGCCATGAACTTAGGGTTCTTATTAGTACCCTCCATGGTAGTGTTTTTAGTTACTGTAACCACATCAGCATGCATTGTTGTTTTCAATCTCTTTTCAGATCTTCTGGTGATGGTCTTTATTATTCTATCATAAAAGATGGTATCCAAACATGTCACTGTGTTTTGTTTAGATGGAGTGAATGGAGTGAGCCCAATTTCTACTAAAGGAACATGTCCACCTGTCATTGTGCTACTCGATGAAGCAGGAGGGTCCATTAGGTTGTTGTGAACTACTTCTTGTTCCAATTTTTCCCTGAGTGTGTCCTCTTCATTCTTCCTCTTTTTTTCTTCAGTTATTTTATCATTCTCCTTTTGTTTTCTTTGTGCTTATTCTTCTTTCTACCTATGATCCTCTTCTTCTCTTTTACTTTCAGATTCTTCCTACTATAACTTTAGTGCCTCTTCCTTTTACTTCTGCAACTGCTTTTCTGTTGCACTACTTCCATGTTTACCCCCGTTGGTGTTGCCTTTCTTCTTGAAATGCCTACTCAGAGAATTCATGTTACTAGAATTCTTGTATACATCCTTATCTCTATTGAAATGATGAGAGTATTCATAACATATTCCAATGGTCGTACAATGTTCTACAACTTTTCCACTCGCATCATTTCTACAAAACCTCTTCTCTCCAAAGCAAAATTTTTCCAAATCTTTTACAAATTTGGGGGCGCCTTTGACCTTAGTGAATTTGTAACTACCTATGCAAAAGGGTGATTATAGGAAGGTTTCCTTTTTCATGTCAAATAGGAAGTTACCTACTCCATTTATGAACAATTGTTTGACTGCTTCCCTATGGACTACATAGTTTGTGGCATATTTGGGCAGTAGTAATGGGGATTTAGAACCTCCATACATCCTCATGTAAGTTACTTCCTGAGATAAATAATAATCCCCATTATCACAAATAACATCCATGGCGTTATCTAGCAAGCATTTCATATCTTTGAGGAATATCATCTCACACAGGGGCATCAAAATCTCTTCACATATAAGCTTGTAAAAACTTGCATATCTATGTGCCCATAGAATCTGATAAGCAACATATATAGGGGCCTCAACGTGTGTCGAAGTGCACCCGATATTGGGGAATGAGTGTCTGAACAAGATGCATTCAATCCGGTAAGAGGCCATGTAGAATTTTGACCTTCTCCGAGTTATCTCTCCTTTGCAACAACTACACATGATGACATGCTTCTTGATATGATATATTCCCAGCTGAAAATTGTGCCTTCAAAGGCCACATAGTATATTAGTGGGATCCAACTTAATTTATACAATATCCCATTTTCCCAACCAAAATTCTATTCAACATCAAGGAAATGATCCTGTAAGTGGGGTGTAAGCTTTCGGACTCATATTGGCCAGTTTCCTTTTGGTGCAGATGTCTTCTTGCTATCATAATATTCTTGGAACACTCCAAAATTTCCAAATCTACCTTGTTTACCCACTCATTAGTCATAATAACCTGTGGGGTTGGAAGCTTGCAGGATATGGCTATGTATGCTAGAGTGAAAGAGGAAAAATATTCCCCCTCTATATTATAAATAATAATTGTGGAAGAGCCTATCTGGGGTAAAATCCAGTCAATGACCTCCATGCATGGGAACAACTATGGGTGTGTAGTTTCCTTAGTAATTCCCAAATTTTTTATATTTTCATATAAGGACATATCTTCTAGACTAGTATTGGGAATGTTTTGGTCTTTGATCATCTGATATATATCCCCCCATTTGAACTCTTGGTCAACTCTAGTGATGGCCTTGGTGTCCTCAAATGTGATCTTGATCCTGGAGATGATATCCACATCCGAATCAATCTCAGTGGCCTTAGCTTTCTTCTTACCACTCTTCTTAGGCATGGTGTGAGTTTATCATTTCCAAATTGTCCTTTTGGAGGCAATTATTCTCAGCGAGCGTCAAAATTGTGACATGAGCATTGTAAGAGATGTCTTAGTAATACCATGGTTATCTCAAATAACTTAAAACAACATGCATTTTGTATCATAATGAAATAACCCGAAGTGAGAGGAAAAGTCATTAAGTATATGAATCATTTTTTCATTCAAAAGGAACATGTAATAAGTGTCTAATAAGATAATGGAAAATGCATCTATTTCACCATTCCATTGCTAGCCACTGAGAGACAGGAGAGAGGAAATTTCTTAGCAGTTGCTTAGTCACATTAGGCTTGTGATAGGGTGTATACTTACAAAACTTAAATGAAAACTTATCAAAATATGTGCATGTGTCATTTTGTGATTTACACCTCTGTTGTCGTGTATCCTTTTCTGTATTCCTAAATAGGTTAAGTCACTAAATGTTGAACATTTCACTACTGGTTTTTCAATGCATAAATGTTAACTTCTCTTACCAAAGTTTGAAAAGTTCATAAGTTCTACTTTCATCATTTTGTTTATCAAGCTCAAAATAATTAAAACAGCGAGACTTATTCCCACTAATTCCCCCAAAGGTAAAATAATAACCCATTGAAACACAACAATGACTCAATAAACCTGAAATTGAGGAATCTTTGGGGTATTGTAAAGCCCTAGTTTGTGCCCAAGACCTTTAAAAAAACCTTTTACATAATGGTATTGGACCTAGGAAGGATCATAGGAAACACGTCTTCACATACACATAGGTTGAGGAGAAAAACTCCTAAGGCTCCAGAGGGTAGCAAAGCTTAGGGTATAACTACACCATGAATTTATTCTTTTCTACATACTCATCCCTTGACCTACATGACCAGAGACTCACATAGACCACAAAGCATGTATCTTGTTGGGACATCAGTATCGAGTCTCAGCGATTTGTAACAATCACAACATCGGCTCGGAGAAGGGCCAAGACCGTGAAGAAAACACTGAGCAATAACTCAATGAAGGATGGCCTAGTAGGCTAGAAGGTCTATGAAACCTCTACGCTCTATCAGAAATGCGTTCTATGGTATAAAAGTGATCGTGAGAAAAAGGATTTCTTTAAAACAATATTTGGGTGACTTTAGCAGTTTGCTCACTATAACAGAAAACCTTATGGGCTAGGGACTTTCTTCTATCAAAAGAAAAGGGTCACAAAAACAAAAAAGAAAATACAATCGTGGTAAAACTCTTTAAAACTATAAACCTCCACCATATATATATCTTTTAAACTTCTAAACGAACAAAAAGGACAAGAAGATAGGTTCATGCATCTACCTATTAGTTTTCGTGATGAGTATGGTTCTAGGCATAGCATGAAATATCCAAATGTCCTTTGGTGATTGGAAGCATTGCTAAATAGTTTTTTGTGATAAATAATCAAAACAAATCACTGTATATATATAAAAATTTCCAAAATGGTCATTAATGCTGTTAACACCCAAAAATGGTTAACTACCTCATCTACCCCATTTCATGGCTCATTCGTCCATTTGCCTACCATATTTCCCTGAAAATCCCACTAAAA
>LPNX010046779.1:142425-172610 GCA_001517045.1 Pseudotsuga menziesii
TTAAACACCAATTTTCCTCGGCTTACTACCCCCAAGGGAACGGCCAAGTAGAAGCAGTTAACAAAATCCTGAAAAATATACTCCAACACACAGTTGATCGGCATAAGTCCAATTGGCACCATATGCTATTTCCTGCTTTATGGGCTTACCGTACATCAACCAAGACCGCCACTGGTTTTACCCCATTTCATTTAGTTCACGGTGTAGAGTCTGTCCTCCCCATTGAGTGTCAGATACCTGCCTTACACATCGCTGTTGAGCTTCTCCCCGATACCTCCCCCCTTGAGCAACGTCTGCTATCCCTCGAACAAGCCGATGAAGATCGTCGTGCCACTCTCCAGAATATCGAAGCTGCCAAAACACGCTCTAAAGCCCATTATGACAAACATGTTCACCCTCGAACGTTCCACGAAGGGGATCTCGTCCTCGCCTATGACCAAGCCCACGACAAAACTGGTAAAGGAAAATTCGAGTCCATGTGGCAAGGCCCTTACATTGTGCAAACTTACCTCGGCAAGGGGGCATACATTTTAGCAGACTTTGAAGGACGATCCTTCTCCAACCCCCGGAATGGGTTGTATCTAAAACGTTTTTACCCATAACCGAAACCGTGACCTCATTGGTCTGTATTTGCACAGTTTGCTTTCTTTTTGTTTTTCACCGTTTTTTGACAACAATCTCACATTTATTGCATTTTTGCATGCCCACAGATGGATCCTCTTCCACCTTGTTACATTGGTTTCACTGATGGTGCCAGCCGCTGGTCTCCCAACCTAGCTTCTGCAGCATGGGTCTTATACTCCCCTTCCAATGAACGCATCCACCTTGACGGAATATGCATCGGCCCTGCCACCAATAACCAAGCAAAGTATGATGCTGTGACCGGTCTCCTAACTGCTGCCCTCCAGATGGGCATACGTCACCTTCATGTGTTCTTGGACTCCCAGCTTCTTGTCTCCCAGCTCAACAACTGCTACCAGGTGCGTGATCCCTGCCTATTTAGAAAATTCCTGCGTACAAAACAACTTAGCCGACAGTTTGAATCCATCACATTCACACATGTCCCAAGAGCTTACAATAGTGTCGCAGATCAAATGGCGAACAATGTCCTAGACTGGCATATCCATCACACTATGTAACACCTCCCCCATAACATATCATCCACATATACAAAAAACCAAAAACACTGCACTGCATCAACATTTGCATACATAAAACATAAACCATCAACATGACATTTGCATCCATAGGGGCATCCACGTGCCTAGTCATACATACATCATATCATATAATAAAGGGGCATCCACGTGCCTAACAACCTAGAACTACTTGCATCCATGTGCAGTATCAACATCAAACAAATCATAAAGCGCATCCACGTGCGTACAAATGAAACAACATCATCAACAAATGTGCATCCACGTGCATATATATATATACCAGTCCCAAAATACATGATCAGAACTGTACATGCTCTGAGTACCCCAGTACTCAGCTATACAAAAATATGTATGTATATCCCTCAAAACTCATACAATACAAGCCACAGCTACAAAAAACCAGGGAGAGCCCCCTGCTCTCCCTAGTGGGAATCATATCCCAGATCACTCTCCGTGTCAGCCGCCCCTGACTCCTCCTCCCGCTCCTCCTCGGATGAGTCCTCCGCTCGCCTGGGGCTCGGTCCCCGTGCTCGTGCCCTCTCCGCCAAGAGCGCCACCCGGAACGCTATCCCTCTGAAATCCCGAGGCGCCTGCCTACAATCCCGACGTACGTCTCGCGGAAGGTCCTCCCACCCCGCATCGCTAACTCCCGTCAGTAGCCGCTCCAACAGCATCCGTACCGACTCGAGCACCCCATCCGCATCCCGTCGATGCACCGGACCCCGCCCGGGAAAAGACGGAACTGCCACTATCCCTCGCCGCGCCACATGCCCTGGCGGCGGCTGCGGTCCCACATCTGCAAATCAACCAATTGTTAGTAACTATATATCAAACATACATCATCCATAACATAAAACTGAACAAAACAATCCAAATGATACATACCATCTGGGCCCCATGCCTGTCCGGGTGGATGGGGCGCATCTGGATCCCCCGTGTAATCCATGCCCCTATAAGGAAAGTCCTCCAGCGTCAGTGGCAACTGGAGCCACTGCATATACAACTCATCCGTAAAAAATTGGCCCACATCACCACCACCACGGCGGCGCATCATCTCCCCCCACCGAATCATACGAGGCTCCCTCACGCCTCCTTCCCTAACCGGCACCCGCGGCCGCAGTGTGGGGACCCTCTCCATAAAGAAGGCGCACAAGAACGACCCAAAGCAGAATCCCTTGCCAGCTTCCTTCGCTGCGGTTAGCTGTCGCTGAACGCAGGTCAGGAACATCTGGCCCCATGCAAAATATGTCCCCTCCAGTGTACGCTCCACAAGCTGCATCTGCCCCCCAGACACCTTCTCAGGTGCCTGAGAGCCCAGAATCCGCACTATACATGCGGTTGTCGCTCGAACCACTGGCTCCCGTAAGTCGCCAACTAGGAGTGCATTCCGATGCACCCGCGCCTCAGCTCCACAGAACCGCACTGCCATATCCACAATATCAAGATCCGCAGACCCCCGCGGCTGGGTAACTGCCACCCTCCCTAGGCAGGGAAAACCTGTCAGAAAATAGACATCCGTAAGGGTGAGGTCCACCCTCTCCCCCTGTACTCGGAACGCCAATGAATCTGGCTCCCATAAGCTCACTAAGCGGTTCAGCAGCAGTCCTGCTGACCGAATCATCGGAATCTCAGCAAACTTCAGTAGGCCGAATATCCCCAGCATTGAGCGCATGCGGCGGTCCTCTCGGATAATGTCCACCAGCCCCTCTGGCATCTCTCGCTCTCTCCATACAGTCCGTGGCATCCTGTCAGTCACACAAACAAAGCCTCATTAGATTCTTGTTCAAAATCGATATTCTCACCCTTCCCAAACAACTCCAGACACAACAGACAGTCGCGGTCCAGACCGCGGCTGTCAAACCCACAGTTGCGGTCCAGACCGCGGCTGTGAAGCCGAACAGTCACGGTCCAGACCGCGGCTGTCAAGCCGACAGTCGCGGTCCAGACCGCGGCTGTCCACACCAACAGTCGTGGTCCACACCGCGTCCATCAAGCCAGACAGTCGCGGTCCAGATCGCGGCTGTAAAACCCTGACAGTCGCGATCTAGATCGCGACTGTCAAGCCAGACAGTCGCGGTCCACCCGTTTGGACCGTACAAACACCCCCCCGGGACCCACAACCCTCCCCCCAGCCCAAAAAGAAAACAAGTATGAGTTCAAAGGAATACCTGGCTCTCCCGAATCTCAAAACCACCGGTCAGATCGTCCAGAAATCCCACGTAAGCTCTGGTACACTCCGATGGTGTGCGAAATGGGAATAGTACAAATGACGTGTCATATTGGGCCCACTTCCTATTTATAGCCCGTTGACCCTTTCCTTGTTTGACCATTTCGAACCCATACGGAGTCCATTTTCCGAACCGTTTCCACCATTGGAACCAGCACGACGAGACCTCCACAATGGTCACCTCGTTGCATCTTTTTGATGACATCATTTTTTACCCATTTTTTAGACCCTCATAGTCGCCTCGGCTATGCGCGCCACATCGGCCGCAGTATGATTGTTCCACACTTTTTATATGAGCCATTCACTCCTGTCATACTGCAAAGGTCTTGTTATTTTGCCACCATCCATCCACCTTCCAAGGAGATCCATCAGTGTTCCCCCCCCTCCCTCAGCTCTGATCATCATAAATGTCCCCTAAAGTGAACACTTCCTCCTTGCTTGATCATTCAATACAGAGTCTTCTTATTTGCTTTCAGACTCCTTAAACATGAAAGCAACCACGAGCATTAACTGTCATGGGCTCGCAAAATCCACATGACAGTGCCACTTCATTCAATACAGAGTCTTCTTATTTGCTTTCAGACTCCTTAAACATGAAAGCAACCACGAGCATTAACTGTCATGGGCTCGCAAAATCCACATGACAGTTCCATTCCATCATTACAGAGTCTTCTTATTTGCTTTCAGACTCCATAAAATTGAAAGCAACCACGAGCATTAACTGTCATGGGCTCGCAAAATCCACATGACAGTACCATTCCATCATTACAGAGTCTTCTTATTTGCTTTCAGACTCCGTCAAATTGAAAGCAACCACGAGCACGAACTGTCCTGGGCTCGTAAAATCCACCAGACAGTACCATTTCATATCCACACTCCTTCAAGGTCCCTAACCCATGAAGCACTACCCCCGCGCCTTTTGGCGCTCTGATCGATCATCTCGGCAGCACCCCCAATCAGGTCGCCTTTGTTCAGAGTATTCTGCAGTCTCCTACCATTCTGACCACAGCTTGAGTCTCCCTCAGCCCATTTACCCTCAGATGCTATACCGATATGATTCCTTACCCCCAGTCAGTTTCATATGCTGCCCGATCATCCCCGCCATGATACTCTGAACAAAGGAAGTTTGAGTCCACCTACTCTACTTGCCTAGTTATTCCCCCCAGTTTCTCACTCCTGACATCAGCACTATCATCTTTCGGCTTTGCACCTCACGCTCCTGTCAAGGAAACATCATTGCCTTGATAGTTGCAGGTCTCCCTCTGTCGACGACAGCCCCTCTATTCCAGAGGATAGACCCAGAGGCCCCTACGCCTTGGACCCATCACCATCTGTGGTGAGTGCCTACGGACCATTTTGAGAGGAGTCATCATTGCCTCTCCGAATGGTTGTTTCTCACATGCTCGACTTCAGTACCTTATTCGCATCGTTGGGAATCACGCAGGATATATATCACTTCTGTTGTTTGTCGAAGACCCCGGATTTCCCCCAACTCTAGCACATTGGTGAGTCACGTCGGAACACCCAGTTATATGTTCCCGTGGATGTCCGGGCTGCGTTGGCGATTGTATTCGGAAGCCATCCCATTCTATGCTTCCTTGAGTACCCAGTTCAGTTCCAGTTCAGTGTACCATTGTGAGCATGACCCTGGTCACTCTGATCCAGCAGCTCACCAGTGCTTTTGGTACCACATTCAGTAGCACTGCTGTCATTCCAGTGTTTCAGTTGTTCCGCTCAGACATAGTCAGCTCAGCAGTATGTTCCAGATTTGTGTCGCCTCTGGACACTTATGATATATACAGTAGCTCCTATGTATCCTACAGGTCCCTCTTTTCGGGGCTCACAGTTATTTTCATGTATCTTGATACGAGCATGGGTATGCCCGCCTCGTCTATCTATTGAGATCTTTCCTCATCCAGTATTTGAGGACCATTTATATTGCTATGTTATATTCTGATACGAGCATGGGAATGCCTGCCTCGTCCATATTATCAGATGATCCCTCATCCATTATTGAGGTTATGTACTTTTCAGTCCTTGCAGGTGGTTCGAGATCAGTGTCCCAGACTTCAGCTGTTCCCTTCTCTTATCCATCCCCACACGACAAACCAAATATGACTCATGATGTCCATCGGCCATACGATGAGCTCCTACCCTCGCACATCAGGGGGCAATCTGTTAACACCCAAAAATGGTTAACTACCTCATCTACCCCATTTCATGGCTCATTCGTCCATTTGCCTACCATATTTCCCTGAAAATCCCACTAAAAAGCCTCCAAAAGGCCTAAAATGCCTCCAAAAGGCCATAAAACCATCTAAAATGCCTCCAAAATGCCCAAAAACCCCTTTTTTCCTCCAAAAATAACCAAAATTCCTCTAAAAATAGCAAAAATCCCCAAAAGGGAAGAAAAGGAATAAAAATAATGAGGAAAAAGGAGGAAAACCCTAAAACAGCAAAAACCCTAAACAAGCTTCCCTAAACCACATGGTTTCCAAAAACCATGGGCTAGCATTCCACCACTAAAAAACTATAAATAAGTGGTGGAGACCCCTCATTTCACATCCACAGTCATAAGCACCCTTACTCTGCCAAAACATCTCGTGAAACCCTAGCTTACCATCAAGCTATTTTCACCATTGAGGACCCTTTTGGCCTATTTTCCACCATCGGAGAAGGAGAAGGAGCAGCTTGGAGCTCGAAGCCACCGACATCGGACCAGCGCAACGGACTCCACCAACCTCCTCATCGGAGGTAATATTAATCAAAATTACCGTTATACATTTCTTTGTTGTTTTTACTTCACGTCATTCACTTTTTACTGCTTTAGCCTAGTTTTCATTTCAGTCTCTTTTTCTTTACATTATTGAACTGCTACTAAGGATTCCAGATTCCTTAGTAGGTGCTCATCAGCACAAGCTAGGGTGAAAACCCTAGCTACAAATGCGGTGGTTAAGAACTACTTAATGAAGCAGGTTAAAAATGTCGTATGGTGCTAACTCTAAAAAATCGTGGGGCAACGCCAACATATGTTGGTTGTTTTCTACAAGGTTTTTCAATATATCGAAGGTAAAATCTGAGTTTTTCATGACAAATTCGATGACAAAAGCTGATTTTCATTGATAGTGTTGGTGACACTCAGTGAGAACTTTCGATGGCATTTACAGTGTCGATGAAACTTAAAGGAAGCTTCCGATAAGTTTAAACTATCGACAGTTTTCTAGAATATCTCCAAATTCTTGGCCACAAAACCCTAGAAACAAATTCTAACCTCCTCGGTTGAATCAGAATCAACTGCCAAGTAGCTTGTGATAGTATCGACAAAACTCACTGATTTCTTCCAATATGTCAAAAAAACTTACCGAGTTGATTTGATACATTGAATAAACTTAATGATACCTTCCTATAGATTTGATTCAATGGAAAACTTAGAAAAACTCCAAAAACTCGGCAACAAAATAAATTCGGCAAAAAAAAATCAGAAGCAACTTGCAAGTGACTCGCGACCATGTTGGCAAAACTTGTTGAGTTTTTCCAATACGTCGAATTTTTTTTCCAAGTTGATCTGATATGTCGACAAGACTGGATGAGTTGACCTGATGTGTCGGTGAAACACGCTGATTTATTCCGGCGTGTCATCGAAACTCATTGAGTTCTTCCTATACATTAGAAGAAAAAGCTGAGTTTTGATCTTAGTCAAATAAAATTCCTTCCTCAAATAAAAGAAAAAATAAGTGATGGGATGAAGGCTTTAAGAAGGAAAACTTTTCTAAGGGATATTAAGATGAAAATAGAAGTAGGGGCCCTAAGATGTAAAATATTTTGGGGAAGTAGTTGTAGCAGCAACAAAAGTGTGACAAGGTCTTACGCAACTAGGGTGATAGAAAAAAATAACAATGCTACTGTCGACCCAAGGTCTTCAATCCAAAATTCCCAAAGGCACGAATCCTAACCATGAAAATAAAGGAGATGAAGTCCAACATGGAGGAAACCATTTGATTACTGACCATTGATGAGGACCATTAACAAATGTGAGGGAAACCACCATTAATGAAAATGGTCCCCAAGGTACCTAGTACATTCTAACAACTGTAAATACAAGGTATTGAAGTCGAAAACCTGAAGAATCCATCAAGTAGGAGACTTTAAGTTATTCCCACTACCCAATAGCGAGGGAAATTTCCACTGATGACTGCAATCCCCAAGGTATTGTCATAAACTATAAATCTCATTCCCAGAGAAAGATGTGTTGACACCGATAGGAAGAGATCCATTGAAAGGAAGGAATTAAGGCATCCTTCATCATCCAACATGAGGTAAGTTAGACACTTATTGGATCTAGAACTGGAACAAAGTTTCGAAGAAAGGACCGGTGAAGACATGGGTGTAATGAACTAATACCAGGGAATGGATGACATAAAAGGTCAAGGCAATTGTAGAATGGCCGACAAAGGTTTATCCTTGAACAATGATCATGACACAAAAGTGACTTAGGTAGATTTTGACATAAAGAGACCAATGATGCAGCTTTGAAATGTAGGATACATTGACAAATTCCCCATATAATTGGAAAGATACCAACTGGAGGAGTAAAAGCTATGAATCGGGATAAGGTCAAAAACTGAGACCCAACTATTGATAGACTAAAAAATGGTGCTTTGTTCAAGGATACAAGACTTGCTACCATTATGTAAAAAACATGTGAATGAACTTCTCTTTCCTCTTTCTTGTAAATGTTTAACGAGTCCAAGAAAGAAAACTCATGACCCTCTTCATTTTTGACAATCTTGATGAAGAAAGAGAAGAATGCTTGAAAATGCACTGATTCATGTATTTTACAAGCCCAAATTAGTGGATTCTCGACGATGTTTTCATAGTTTTGAGAGTATGAAAATTCCAAAGAAGACTCATAGGGGGGAATGTTTTGTAAAGTTAGTCTCCCTAGTCTAAAAAATATAAAACAATCCAAAGGAGAACTCTCTTAGTCTAGGTGAACTAAGGTATTCCTTTTTCGTAGTTAGTCGGAAAGGTCCAAGAAAGGGGTAAACTATCACCATAAGCGAGCAATACACTCTAGTTATAACGAGTGTGAAGGAAAGAAATATCACTCGAAAAGTTCCATTTATTTATGAGAATGATACAAACAACAGTAAACTCGATGATTTGTTCTAGGGTTTAGCGAGCAGGACAAACAAGTAAAGAACACTTAGAATCTTTTTCATGTTTAGGTCCAGAGCACAAAAAAGAGAAAACTAAGCTTGAAAAGGGTCCTTTTCTGTAAATTTAGTCATCTGGGTCCGGAAAAGAGATAAACCTAAGCGTAAAGATACTCTTTTAGACTCCACAGAAAATAGAGTGTTCCTTTTTTCATAAATAATCCACACGGTACGAAAAAGAGATAACTTACCACCGATGTGGATGATTATTCTATTTACCTTAATGAGTTTGAACAAAAAAATTTACTCGAAAATCTAGTCAATTTTAAGAAGTTAGATCAGGGCTCAAAGATAACTCCATATCTTCCCCATGAAGTTTTAATGAGTTTGGAAAATTAAACTCATGCCATCCTTACTGTTTTTAATGAGCTCGAAGGAGAGAAGAAATAATGCTCTAAATGCGATGAGATGAGTGTTAGAGGCAGGTGAAACTAGTTCCAAGTGCAAGGAATAGACCTAAGCATAATGGAAGGAACATGAGCAAGATAAAGACAATCGGGGAATGTCTCCTCCAGGAAAAAGGTGTCAAGTTGCAAAGGGAAAATAGTACAAGGATTAGAAATGATGAGAGTAGATATGAGGGCTTATACAATGAGATAATAGCGTGGAAGCCAACATCAAGCTCATAAGTGCAAGAAGGGTACATGCAAATGAAGTTACAACTTGAAGAACAAGATAGGAATTAGAGAAAATTTCAACTCAAAATGGGCCTTTTAACCCTCATTCAAATTCCATATCATCTTGTGTTAGCCAATGAAATTTATTTAAATTTGAAATACCATATAGGTCTTAAACCCTTTTTAATATAAATTTGGGGATAAGTATCATAAAAAAAAACTACTTTTTTTTTCGTATTTTGGACATATCTCCCGATGTTTTTACTCAAATTTTGCTCAGGGTAGCTCATTGGATACGAAATTAAATTCTGCATCCAACGAGCTCACCTGATCAAAATTTGGGTAAAAATAGAGGGAGATATATCAAAAATAGTAGTTTTTTTCTTTTCTTCCTCTAAAATTAATAAATATTATTTTATTATTTTCCTTAGGAGGCCCATTTTGAGTTCAAATCTCCTCTAATTCCCAGTAAAGAGTTATGAATCCAAATACAAATCATGTCTCTAAGAAACAACAACATCAAGATCATATTCAGAAGAAAAGATTTGATGCAGGACACTTTGGAAGAAACACATGCAACTTTGCTATCTTCTACAAAATGGAATGTCAAGAAAGAATAGACTGATGAAGATTCTATAGTGCCAAGGATCGAGGTTTTATAATGAATAAGATAAAAATCAAAAGGAAATAAAAAATCGACAAGGGATATAGATTCTGTTGGAACAAATTCAGTATCACAGGAGTTGAGAAATCTATAAGAACAATCAAACTCATCAGGATCACTGACTTACTATTCAGAGGGTGACTCCAAAGACTCAACAAAACCAACATAAGAAGATCGATTAATGGAAATATTAGGCCTATTAATAAATCTAGGGTTAGAATTAGTCACAACTGAACCAACATTCATAAGAAGGTCAGACTGTATCAATGGCTCTAGGAATACTTCATCAGAAGGAAGTAGACCATCTGAGATAAGACAAATATATCAACCTTTGAATGGATCAACAAAGTGGAGAGAAGGCTCCATAGTATGTATCGGATGGATGACCTAGTCAACTGCTGGGACTGATTCCCAAGAAGGTAAGCATGAACGAGGCTTTTTCTTAGTAGCAATTGAATGCGAGGGATATGAGTCCACATAGCTCACCTATGGTGAGGTAGTGTCTATCGAGACACTGAGAATCAATAAAGGAAATACCTAGTCTATAGTTGAATCAGGAGAGGGATCAAGAAAATCGAATTGATCGATAGTGACAATGTCTCTGTCATGATTAAATTACATCAAACGAAATAAAATTGACACCACAACCTGCATGGCATAAACATAATCACACCCAAGGAGCATATTAAAGTCCAAGGGGTCTTCTATCACCATGAAATCAACTAAGATGGTTTTCCCACCCAAAGTAACAAGTGTTTGAGAAAGAATTCCCAAAGTTGCACTAGTTCTTCTATGAAAAGCCAGTAATTAACTATCAGTTGACATAAGGCTGGGAGATCTCATTCCTCACCAAGCATGAGCAGATAAGATACTAACTAAGGATCCTTCACCAAAAATACAATGATATATCATGTATTGTCCGACTTGGACCTTTATCTGGAAAGGTGCATCATAAGGAAGGTGCAGCTCAACTAGGCTATCCCAATAAAAGGAAAAAATCCAATAGCTTGGTGGGGGTTCATCCAAAGCAATTTTAGTGCTCCCTTGTTTAGTAAGTTCTGAACTGGAAGTGAAGAAAATGTGACTAGAAGACACTTCACTCTCCAAAAGAAGAGTGGGATTGATCGACGATGGAATTGATTCAACCGCTTCATGAAATTTACTCTCCAAAGGGAGAGTGGGGTTGACCAAATATGACATTGGTTCAATCACATAAGGATCACTGTCCAAAAGAAGAGTGTGGTGAACCAAATACTGGGAAGGTTCGACCACTTGATCAACCGAAGGTTGAGTAGGCTGTTGAGAAAGATTCAATTTATTCAATAATGGGATGAACTGGAAACCAAACTCTTTGTACCTACATGATGGTAGGGCACTAGTGAGTAAGGTGGTATCCCTCACAAATCCTACAAGGGAACTTGACCTTGCATTTTGAATGGTTATTATTTTCAACAGTTTCAACATGACTCGTAGTGGCTGATTGTTTGACCTCAACATGACCTGTAGAGGTTGATATTTTTCCCCAACATGACCTGCAAAGGATGAGAGACTGGGTGCAACATGACCTGAAGTGGTTGGACAGGTTCCACCAGAACGACTAGCAGAGGCTGAATAGTTAGGATCAACATGCTTCTCAGAGGTTGAGTTTGTGCCCCCAGCATGACCTATAGAGGCTAGGCAGTTGGGTCCAACATGACCTGCAGAGGTTGGACGAGGTTTTCCAGTATGACTTGCAAAGGATGGGTAACTAGATCCAATGTGACCTGTAGAGGTTGGATGGGGAGGTTCAACTTTACCTCCAGAGTTTGAACGAGTGACCTCAGCATGAACTACAGAGGCTAAGTGACTGGATCCAATATGACCTTCAGAGGTTGGAAGGGTTCTACCAGTGTGACCTATAAAGGATGGATGGTGAGGTTCAACTGGACCTACAGAGGTTGAATGGGTTCCCCTTTATTTTGAGTGTTATTCCTATTCTTCCTTATTTTATTCCTTTTAGAGTAACGGTTACTAGTATCAAAAATTTCACTGCATGAGCTAGAAGGAGGAGTAGAGTTCGCTACAGCTGAAGGGGAAATAGTTTTTTTATTCCCTTGATATAAGGAGCTTAATTGAGAAGCATCATGAGAATTTAGGATAGTTGGAATGGAGAACAACCACACCTGTATCCCTAGGGTGAATCCAGGTAGATTTAAGGTTCCCATCAAAGGAACACCAACATTCCCTGTGAGAGGAATAGTATAAGGAGTACCTAGAAAGGAGGTCTCCTAGTTGATGTTCATAGGGATGTTATCCATATTTTCTAGCCTAACCAACAACTAAGGGAACATGGTAACCAACAGTAAAAAGAGCACGCCACTAGAAAAAAATCTTAAACATCAAGACCACGCAAGCAAAGGATACATTCCAAAGGAGAGTTTGGGGCGATTAGGGGCCAGAACAAACTAGTGAAAGTTGGATAGTAGTTACTTGGTGTCTCATGATGATTTTTATCAGTGTAAGCACTAGAATTACCCAATATGTTGAAATATTGTAACTTCGAAGAATATTCTATATGTATCTTTTGTGGTCCCTGATGGTCCTACCAGGAGAACCACTTGTATTATCTTTGTACCCCGATGCTTCTAATCGGAAGAACTAATAAGAATCATAGGGAAGTCCCCTCTAATTGTAAAGGTGGGTCATTAGCACCCCAGTGTGGTTACTTGAGCCTACATGTGTAACTCAAGCCTACATGATTAACTTGAGACTACATGTCGGATCAGTTAATTAAAGTGAATGGATGAATATAAATATAGGTGTGGTGCTCCTCATTTGGAACACACATTCTCACTTGTGTAGCGCATTAGTGGAGAAGAGAAGTAGCTGGAGAAGGAGGAGGATCAGGCTTTGATCTCCTTGCTGGTTTTATCTTTTATCTTTTTGGGGAATCTATATTGAGGAAGATTTTGTTGGGTTTTTCCCTTTAGGGTTTTCCCAGGATAAATATTTGTGTTCCTTTTGTATGGTTGTGCTTGTCTGTCTTTCAGTGATCCTGTTTATATGCTTTTGTTATGAAAATGTAATTAAATACTGATGTCTTAGCTAAGCATATGAAAAATTTAACATGGTATCAGAGCCACCCTGAAAGAAGGCATTGTGCAGATATAGAACCTAGGGCTTATTAATTTTTGGTTCTCTCTCCACAATCGATCAGCAAAATAAGGCTAGGATGACTCTCCATTGAAGGGTGCATCTTTCTGTCGAAGCGGAATTCGATTTCGAGCATTTTCAGTTTTCAGTGTGGGAAATTAGGGCTTCTTGCAGAAGAAGAATTTTTGAGTGAGACCAGCATAGGATTTATCTCCTCATAAAAATAGAATTTTAGAGACCTGGATCAAGATTTTTGGTTGGGTGAAACTCCGGGAAAGTCAAACCCTAGTTTGACCCCGATCTAGAAAAACCCTAAATACTAAAACTGCTAAGTTTTGGTACATTCGCTATAGCCTGATATTGGCGAAGGTCCCGAAGATGGAAATTATAGAGACAGCATATAAAATCCTTATGTACACTGTATCCAAAATTCAGCCTCATATTCTCTATATTCTAGGATATATGATCCCTCCAAGTTAGGGTTCCAGCCTCTTTTAGAATTAATCCCTAAATAGGACACCTGGGGAGAATTGCAATATCTTGGGCTACATATGTCCAAATAGAATTCCTAAAGATGTTACAGAAATGGAACAGACTTTACTTCTCGTGTTCCAAACTGCAGACTTATAATATGAAACAGTGACACGTGGAAATCCGTACAACTTCTCTGTTCGGAACAGTCCTGTAACAAGGAACCTTGGGAAAATGATCATAAATCCCAATGGGTGAAACCAATTCTAATGAAACCTATGGTGTTGGATCAGGGACATGTGAGGTTACCTCAATGAAAAATTTCAGACATAGAGGGGCATTCATTTCGTATATATCACAGAAACAGTGACAGGCATTTTTGTAGAAGAAATTGGAAAACTAGGGCTTCCTGTTCCGGGAGCTTCCCTCCACTGTTTTCAGAAAAGGAGTACTTTGGACAGCTCAATTTTAAGAGATATATATTTCTATCCAATCATATCTTAAATATTCTAAGTTTTGAAAATTAGGGTTTCTGTGGAAAACCCTAGATCAACCAGATCTGGAACCAGGACGGACACCTCAAATCGGTAAGATCTAATCCTTTGTTATTTGCATTTGAGGTTCTCATTTCAAAGTGATATATCACATCAGCTTGATGATAATATTGGTGAATTTGACAAATTCCAAGCATGGAAGCATTTGATCTCTCTGAAGAAAATGAATTGGACACCTTCATGAGTAGAGAGGTTCCAGTTCCAGAAGAAGATGAGGCTCAAAGCCTTACACAAGAAGAACTTGATCAAGGCAAAGAATATCATTGTTGATTCAATCACAGATCAACTTGTACCACAAGTGTCTTCCCTAAAGACACCGAAGATGTTTGATTCCTTGATCAAGATATTTGAAGATAAGAACATTAATCAGATGATGGATTTGAGAAAATAGTTGAAGAATGTGAAGATCCAGAATGCAGAACATATTGAAGTGGTAGAAGAAGAATTGGAGAATGTAGAAGTAGTGGTAGCCACCTTGAATGGTCTCCCAAGATCATAGAATTCATTAATTCAAGGAATGTGTACAAGAAGGAAGTAATTACTTTCAACAGACTTTGGGAAGAAGAATAATCCCGACTCATAAGAAGAGAAGAAGAAGGTGGGAGCAGTTGAAGATCAAGCTCTCACCATTGAAAGAAGATCCCTCAAGCAATGAGTAATGTGAAGAACTCAATTCTTGAAGAACCTCTTATCCATATTATCATTTGGATAAGAAATGATCATGTCATGAATGAAGAATATGATGAAGTAGAAGGATCAAGAAGGAGTCTACCCACGAAACGAATAAAAGATAAGTATTCAATTGTCTTTGCATGATATTGTTTTGTTATGCATTTGATTATATTTAGTTGATGTATTATGCATGATAGATTGTTTGCATTAATGATTGTATACTACTAATATGCTTGTGATGGGAAAGGTCTTGTACAACCTCCTACAATAAAAGAAGGATGAGACTTGTTCCGAAGAACAAGTGATGACAATTCAAGATTCACTCCAATGAACATGAATCTGAAGCTCCCAGGGTCAGAGACACCATGACAGAAGAAAGAGCTTCAGAGAGTGGTAGATCTACCTCGAAGGATGAATACCACCATGGGTATGAGAGATAACTCAAGATGAAGAAAAGAATGCTATGAAAGAAGCTATGATCAAAGAATAATAGTTGATCATGGGGAATGATGTATACGATATGATTTCGAGACATAAAGGGAAGTACGTAGTATCTTCCATATGGATCTACAAGAACAAGTGTACAAAGCAAAGTTCGTGAGTTGCCTTTGAAAGAATAGACTATGACATGACATACTCTATCGACAAGTATATGTCAAGCATAGAACCACCTATACATAATGAAGAGGGAAGATGATACTCCACTTCAGGGGGAGTGACTACAGAATATATCTGAGTTCAACATGGTACGACATGATGGACAACTTCCTGATGGATCGAGACTTTACCAAGAGTAAAGTAGGTTCCAACCTTTAAGATTGAATGAAGAAGACTAGGATATGTTGATGACCTGACAAGATGAACTCATGAAAGATGTTATGATGATGTTTGGGATATAATACTCAAACTAGAAAGCAAGAATGTGGTATCTTCCAAATGGATCAGTAAGATAAAATATGCTATTGATAGAAGTAAGGAAAGAATTGTGGCTTCTCTCATAAAGAGGGAATTAATTCTAAAGAGACACTTACTCCAAGAAGCAAGGTATAATTTCTTCAAAACTATCATGGTAGTTTATTCCATGATGAAGTAAAGACAAGCCTTCCTTAATGGTATGATTGAGGAAGAGTTTTACATTGAATAGTCACAAGGATTTGAAGTTGAAGACAGATGGAATCACGTATGCCAGTTGAAGAAGGCCCTTTATGGCCTGAAGCAAGCTCCCAGAGCTTGGTATGGAAGAATAGATAGTTTGCTGATGAGCATGGGATTTGCCAAGAGTAAAGTCGATCCTAAAATTTATCTCAAGGTTGTAGAAGATGAACCTGTCATCCTGTTATTATATGTGGATGACCTATTTCTGACAGGGAATGAGAAACAAATTGTAGAATGCAAGAAGAAGTCCACTGAAGAATTTAGACCTTGGTCTAATACTTTATTTCCTAGGTTCGGAAATATGAAGGAATCTTTCTCAATCAGGGAAGTTATGCAGTGCAAAGTTTGAAAAGATTTGATATGTTGGAATGCAAAGTCATGGCCACACCCATGGACTCCAACCTGAAGCTATTAGTTGATGAATCATCAGAGTTAGTGGATGTGACTCATTACAGACAGATCATTGGGTCATTAATGTACTTAATAAATTCTAGACCAGACATTTGTTTTGCTGTGAACACCTTAAGTCAATATCTTGTTCAACCAAGACGGGTTCACCTAGTAACATCAAAACAAGTGATGAGATATCTGAAAGGGACTATAGACTTTGGTCTATACTATGATGGTAGCCATGAGTATAGATTGTATGGCTACACAGATGCAGATTGGGCTGGAAGTATCTCAGACATGAAAAGCACATTAGGTAGATGCTTTTTTTAGGGGTTTGCTATGAGTTCATGGTTTAGCAGGAAACAATCTAGTGTTTCTCGTAGCACGGCTGAAGCAAAATACATAGCAGATTGCTCTGCTAAGTTGTGAAGTCATATGGCTTTGGAAGCTGATATCAGGTCTCTTTGACCTGAAGATGGATACTACAATGATTCTATGTGATAATCAGATTTGTGATGACAGAGAACCCTGTGTTCCGATTGTAACACATAAAAATTCGGTATTTCTACATACAAGATAAGATGTAGATGATTATGTTTCAGTATTCCCATGCTAAAGATATAGATGATGTTTCAGTATTTACATACTGTAGATGCAGATGATGATGATTCCGTATTTCTATACTGAATATAGAGATGATGATGCTTTCAGTATTTCTATACTGAAGATATAGATGATGTTTCAGTATTTACATACTGTAGATGCAGATGATGATGATTCCGTATTTCTATACTGAATATAGAGATGATGATGCTTTCAGTATTTCTATACTGAAGATATAGATGATGATGCTCTCAGTATTCACATACTAGAGATACATATGGTGATAGTTCAGTATTCACATACTGAAGATGTAGATGATGATGGTTTGAATGATGATGTACTGATGAAGCCTTTGTCTCGGGTAAAGTTTGAACACTTTCGAGAAAAGCATGGTGTTGTTCGAAAAGACCTTCCTCGAAAGGGGGAGTAGTGATGTTGCAGTGGGATTGTATCATCCTTGGGAACTTGCCCTAAAGTGATTCGGAGACCTCAGTCCTCGAGAATGAAGAGGGATTGTATCATCCCAGGACATCTTTCCAAAAGTGATCTTGTGACCTCAGTCCTCGAGAATGAAGAGGGATTGTATCATCCTGGGACATCTGTCCAAAATAGATTCGGTGACTTCGGTCTTCGTGAATGTGGTGGGATTGCATCATCCCTGAACTTCGGTTCAAAATGTATCCGGAGGTCTCGACCCCCGTGAATGTGGTGGGATTGCATCATCCCTGAACTTCGGTTCAAAATGTATCTGAAGGTCTTGGCCCCCGTGAATGTGGTAGGATTGCATCATCCCTAAACTTCGGTTCAAAATGTATCTAGAGGTCTCATCCCCCATGAAAGTGGTGGATTGCATCATCCCTGAACCTTGGTTCAAAATGTATCCGGAGGTCTCGTCCCCCGTGAATGTGGTAGGATTGCATCATCCCTTAACTTCGGTTAAAAATGTATCCGGAGGTCTCGGCCCCCGTGAAAGTGGTGGATTGCATCATCCCTGGACCTCGGTTCAAAATGTATCTGGAGGTCTCGGCCCTTGTGAAAGTAGTGGATTGCATCATCCCTGAACCTCGGTTCAAAATGTATCCGTAGATCTCGATCCCCGTGAATGTGGTAGGATTGTATCATCCTTAAACTTTGGTTCAGAACGGATCCGGTGACTTCGGTACTTGAGAATGTGTGTTGATCCTGTAATTACTAGAGGAAGGATTGTCTGAGTTCCACATCTATGTTGATCCCGTAATTTTGAAAGGAAGGATCATTAGTAACTCCGTAAAGACCTAAATCCCGTAATTCCGAAAGGAAGGTTCATTGAATTGATCCCATAATTCCAATAGGAAGGATTGTCTGAGTTCCATAGATGTGTTGATCCCGTAATTCCAATAGGAAGGATTTTCTGAGTTCCACATCTGTGTTGATCCCATAATTCCAAAAGGAAGGATCGTTAGTAACTCCGTAAAGACCTAAATCCCGTAATTCCAAAAGGAAGGATCATTGAATTGATGTCGTAATTCCAATAGGAAGGATTGTCTGAGTTCCATAGATGTATTGATCCCGTAATTCCAATAGGAAGTATTGTCTGAGTTCCACAAATGTGTTGATCCCATAATTCCAAAAGGAAGGATCGTTAGTAACTCTGTAAAGATTGAAATCCCGTAATTCCGAAAGGAAGGATCGTTAGTAACTCCATAAAGACCTAAATCCCATAATTCTGAAAGGAAGGATCATTGGTAACTCCATAAAGAACTAAATCCCATAATTCTGAAAGGAAGGATCATGTTGATGTTTTGATGATGTTCATGTTTTGATGATAATGATGTTTTCATGATGATGATGACGTACTGATCGAAAGATCAGTGTATGATGATGATGACGTACTGATCGAAAGATCAGTGTATGATGATGATGATGTACTGATCAAAAGATCAGAGTATGATGATGATTACGATGTACTGATTGAAAGATCAGAGTGTGATGATGATGATGTATATATCAAAAGATCAGATTATGATGATGATGATGTACTGATCAGAGTATGATGATGATGATGTACTGATCAAAAGGTCAAAGTATGATGATGATAAAGTACTGATCAAATGATCAATATGTGATGATAACGACATATTGATCAAAAGATCAGAATATCATGATGATGATGCTGTTCGAGAATTGAAGTATGATTATGGTGCTGATCATGATGTTACCGATCAGGTTGCTGATCGAAAGAACAAAATGTTGAAGAATTTGTTGCTGATCGAAAGATCAAAGTACTGAAGATGTTGCTGATCGAAATGTTGAAGATGTTGTTGCTGATCGAAAGATCAAAGTGCAGAAGATGTTGCTGATAGAAATGTTTAAGATGTTGTTTCTAATCGAAAGATCAAAGTGCTGAATATGTTGCTGATCAAAATGCTGAAGATATTTTTGCTGATGGAAAGGTCAAAACGCTGAAGATGTTGCTGATCGAAAGGTCAAAGTGCTGAAGATGTTGCTGCTGATTGAAAGGTCTAAGTGCTGAAGATGTTGCTGTTAGAAAGGTCAAAGTGCTGAAGATGTTGCTGAAGGTGTTGCTGATCAAAAGGTCAAAGTTTTGAAGATGTTACTGATCAAAAGGTAAAAAGATGCTAATGCTGATCAAAGAGTTGCTATCGTTGAAAATTGAAGACGAAGACTATATGGTGTTGAAAAGCTTCCAATGATTTATAGATGTGTTACCCTAATGATGTTGATGATTTCCTCTCATACTATTGTTGTTGTTGTTGTAGAATACCCTTCTCATTAAGGGGGAGTGTTGAAATTTTGTAACTTCGAAGAATATTCTATATGTATCTTTTGTGGTCCCCGATGGTCCTACCGAGAGAACCACTTGTATTATATTTGTACCCCGATGCTTCTAATCGAAAGAACTAATAAGAGTCATGAGGTAGTCCCCTCTAATTGTAAAGGTGGGTCATTAGCACCCCAGTGTGGTTACTTGAGCCTACATGTGTAACTCGAGCCTACATGATTAACTCAAGCCTACATGTCGGATGAGTTAATTAAAGTGAACGGATGAATATAAATAGAGGTGTGGTTCTCCTCATTTGGAACACACATTCTCACTTGTGTAGTGCATTAGTGGAGAAGAGAAGTAGCTGGAGAAGGAGGAGGATCAAGTTTTGATCTCCTTGTTGGTTTTATCTTTTATCTTTTATCTTTTTGGGGCATCTATATTGAGGAATCTTTTGCTGGTTTTTTCCCTTTAGGGTTTTCCCAGGATAAATCTTTGTGTTCCTTTTGTATGGTTGTGCTTATCTATCTTTCAGTGATCCTGTTTATATGCTTTTTTTATGAAAATGTAATGAAATACTAATGTATTAGCTCATCATATGAAAAATTTAACACAATATCCCTCCCAAATTGTCAACCGAGGTTACCTTCCAAGTATACCCTAGGAGCAGTGGAAATATCCTTCCACTACCACCCGTGTATGAGTCCTAGATGTCAAGATACTAAGGCTACCAAATTATCAAAGAAAGGATGGTGGAACAATCACAAGTATAGCCAATGCACATGGGCAGGGTAGCTAAGCCCAAAAATCAAGTAGTGTCAAGAACCACACGGGGCCGAGAGGAGGTATTGGGTGAGTCCCCAAATGTGCAACAACTCCGGTGTATGCTCTACTGAGTAAAGGAGGGGTCTCTCCAAATGCTCAGTGTTGCACGAGCTTGTGCTCGACTCCTATATAAGAGGATATTTCTAGTATCTTTCTCTACGAAGTTGGATTTCCTAAAGACAAGCCACTATGTTTGAATTTGAAGTTTTGGGCAGTTAAGATATCAGTAACCCAAAACACTAGCCTAGACTGGTGTGTGTCATCCCTAGAAACAAATAGTTACTAATAGATTTTATATAGTAAACATTTATTTTAAGGAGTTGTTGATTACTCAAAGGGTGGCAGAGGTGAAACCAATGATGTGTGACTCAATAGTAGAAATAAGATGACTAAGCAAAAGAGAACATGAAATGTAAAATCAAATCTACTTCTCTTTCTTTTTTAAATTGAAATTGAAAGCCACGAAAGAGAAACTTCTTTTTTATTTTTTCAATAACAGTGATATTCAATGCAATTTAGACTAAAAACCTAATCTACATGCATATAAAGTAAACATGTGTTCTTTTTCTTTTATGAATGAAAAATAATAAATAGCCTACAAACTAAAGTATGCAGATAACAAAAACATAGAAAAGGATTTCTGTTATACAACCACCAAAAACACTGTAGACTGCCCTAAAGTCAGTATAAACCCTTCTTGGGAAGGAGGCTTGCATAAGAAACAAGTAAAATAATTTGGCATGGTAAGGTTAACCATTAAGGAAAGAAGGAAACAAAGACCAAAAAGCTTATGAAATCAAACAAATATCACTAACAAAGGCTGACCAAAAACAAGGCGCCAAAAGTCATTCCAAGAAAAGGGGATGGGGGGATGAGAAAAGAGACAACCCTAATTCTAAAAAATGGCTTGAAACATATATAAATAGCACCTAAAATAGATGACACTTACTTTCTAGAGTCATGCACATGCAGAGGACCCCAAAAAACCTACCAAACAACCTTCAAACAGTAAAAAACCCATAAAAATGATGAAAACGGGTTGTTTTAGGGGCACTCACAAGTTTCTCTATTGTTGGGTTGTGAGTGACTCATAGGTTTCCAGTATAGCAGGTCACAAATTCATCCCAAAATCATAATTGTTGATCCTGGTACCTGTGAATCGGTGGGAAAAGGCCCAAAAAGATCTAAAAACTGCCCTAGGAAGGAAGGGGAGGTGTACTATCAGAATGAGGAGGTTTTCCTAAGAGAAAATAAGGACCTGAAACCCTACAAAATAATGGAAAATAGATCAATAAACCACAAATAGACAATGCACTCCCCAGCATATTTTCCAGTTCTATTGTAGAGGAAAGTGTTCCTATGGCTGGGGGATAAGAGGCCATTAACATACTAGGGTTGAAAGAGATATGCATATAGTTATGCAAGTAAATGTAAAAAATATTAAGAGATCAGATAGGTTCATACCTTATTCCAATGAAGGTTTATCCAAGCATCCCTTCAATCCTCCTCTTGCTCCCCTTGCTCCAAGAGACCTGCAAAACAAACTTAACCTTCCTCAAACCAAATAGACCATATGAAAGCAGATTATGTTCAATGAAACATTAAACCCTAATCTAATAAACAACATCATATAATCATAATGAAAGATTCAATATCCAAGACACATTAATAGGAAGAGGAATAGAATCACATCATTATTAATCATGGGATAAGTACAAATATTACCTTCTCTTCATGCTAGGCACCTCAAAAAACCTTGATTTGTTTCTTCTGCTTCTCTTCTCTAAGGAACTTAGCTTCCAAGCTCTACAACACAAGGATGAAGATGTAGGGAAAAGGTAGGGAGAAAGAGAGTCCCAATTCCTCTAGCATAACAATGCAAAAGTTCAAGTCCCATCTCATGGACCTCTCTCCCTCTATTTATACATTTCTGAAGAGATAGGGTCAAAAAAGGGGTCAATTACAACTTCCCAATTCAGTTCCATAACCTCCCAAACCACCCCCAATTTAATATTTTTGATAATTTTATTATATTTTAACACTAAAAGATGTAACCATGGGTAGCATGAAGGAAAATTCATGAGTACAGAGGTGAAACTTGTGGGTTTGCTTAACAAAATTCATGAGTAGGTAAAAAATTATCATTTTTAGGGTACTTCTGAGCATTTCTGAGATTTGGAGTCTTGTGCAAAGTTGTGACTCAGGTCTCTTTCCAATAGTCTATATAATAGGTCAAATGAAGTTACATAACTCCATATATGTCTCCTCCAATATTGGTCTTTTTTGAGTGAATTTTAGCGACTTTTCTGAAGTGTCATCATGGAAGTGTCGACATGTGACAAAAACATGGGAAAGTAGTCATAGTTAGATAATGTGTCATTTTGGGCTATAACAAGGAGGTTCACCACATGGATGTGAAGAGTGAATTAATTGATGGTGGCCTTCATGAGGAGATCTATATGCAGCAACATGAAGGTTTCATTCATGGTCCTTCACTTGTTTGCAAGTTGAAGAATTCTCTCTATGGCCTCCTGCAATCCCCCAGGGATTGGGATCCCAATATGGACAATTTTATGCTATCGCTTGGCTTTGAAATATGTAAATATGATCCTAATTTGTATTTGCAACATTTTGGTGATTTATTGCAGGTCATAGTAATTTATGTTGATGACCTTTTGATTACAGGGATTTTCACTAAAGATATATGATCAATAAAGTATTCATTACACAGTGAATTCTCCATGACTGACCTTGGATTGTTGACACAATTTATTGGCTTAGAGATTGAGCAATATTATGCAGGGATCAAGGTCATCCAACCAAAGTATGTTGCAGACCTATTATATAATTTAAAAATGGCTTAATTTAAGGCATCCAAGTTCACATTCCTCTTAGGAATAAAACTAGGTGATTTTGGTGCATCTCAATTGGTGGAAAGCTCATTGTATAGACAACTAGTTGGGATTTTGTTGTATCTTACACACTGCCAACCTGGTTTTTCATATGTTGTAGGTTTTTTTTCAATATATATGTAGGAGCCTCATGATATCCATTGGAAGGATGCAAAAATAATCTTGCATTATGTCCAAGGAACCAAACACTTTGAGGTACACTATGTTGTTGGTTCTCCACTAGAACTAGTTGGATTTACTGAATCTGATTGGGATGGATATTCCATTGAAAAAAATTCCACTTCAGGTTATGTCTTCATGCTTTCACATGGTCCCATATGTTGGTCAAGCAAGAAACAACACACTATATCCCTTTCTTCAGCTAACACCAAGTATAGAGGAGCAGTGAACACAACTACACAATGTGTGTGGTTGCAAGGTATTATTGGGGAACTTGGATTTGCATTTGAATCACCCACAGTCATTTGGTGTGATAATCAAAGTGAAATCAATATTTACACCGATCAAGTGTAGAGACAAAGGACCAAGCACATTGAGATACACATGCAATACATCAGGAGCTTGGTGCATGAGCAGGTGATATCATTGCAGTATTTCCCATCTACAGAGAAAATTGTTGGCATCTTCACCAAGAGTTTCATAGAGAAGAAATTCACCTATCTAATATCCATTCTTAGAGTGGGTGACACATGGTGATGGATGATATTCAGTTTCATATTTTTCTCTATGTCCACTTTAGAAAGGAGGTTTTGTTCCCATGAGGTTTTCCTCCTTACCATGGTTGTATGGACTAATAAATTTTTGTAAGAGGTTACTTGAGCCTTAGTTTCCAAGGCCTCAATAATGTGATGTAATTACACTAAATTGGGATTAAGGGGGGGTGTTAGAGAATTAATCCACCTTAGTACTATGGTCATACACCTAGGACACATTTTCATTAGTCTTATGCTTATGTTATATGGTCCAAAACTAGGTTGTGTTGGTTAGCCTTGGTCCTTTTGGTGTTTTGGACTCATAATGTTAAATTTTCTTAATTTTCTTAGATGTTATCTTAACAGAAATTGTTACTAGTAAGATCAATGAAAGAACAACAAGCACAGAACCATAAGAACACAATAACACAAATATTTTCCTTGGGGAAACCACAAGGGAGAAAACCACGCAAAACTTCCCCAGTATATAACTCAGCCAGAGCAGTGTAAAACCCAGAAAAATGCTTCTCTCCTCTTTTTGGCGCAATTGTTATTCTCTCTATTGAAAACAAACTTGAGTGAGTGAGTGAAAATAAATGGGAGCAACTCCCTATTTATATTCTTTAGTTGACTTGAACTCTAACCTAACAGGGTTGACTTGTCCAACTAACTGGGCCTACTTGTTTAACTAGACACCAAAAATAACATTTATTATATTGACACTAGGGTACTATTGACTCAACTTACATTCGAAGATTTACATTGATTCTTTCAATCACTCTAACAAGACCAAACACATCTCCTAAAGGAGGAACACAATCAATACATCTGGAATATCTTCCGAAGTTACAATACTTTAACACTCCCTCTTAACTAGGAATGTATTCAACCACAATAGCAACTGCTACCACAACTGTAAAAATCACTGGTGAGTCTTTATATGTCATAGGAATTTTTGGAATGTCATCATACATATTCATCATCGATATCAGCTGTATCATCTTCTGCAATCTTAGTATGTAAATATTGGAAAATATTCTGTATGTACTGAATCGTCTTGAAACATCTTCTAAATCATCATCTATAGTATCATAACGTGGATACTGAATCATTTTCTATCACACGAGTATATGAATACTGAATCATATTCTAGATCGTCTTTTGTAGCTTCAGTATGTGAATACTGAATCATCTTCTATCACGTCAGTATATGAATACCGAATCATCTTCTAGACCATATTCTGTTGTATTTAATCATCTTATGTCACATCAGTATATGGACACTGAATCATCTTCTGGATCATATTTCATAACATCGGTATGTAGATACTGGATATTCTTCTGTCACATCAATATGTGAATACTGAATTATCTTCTTGTTAGAATAATCAACCCATAGTTACCTACCTTAGACATTAATTAAATCATTTTTATCTTATTACCTAGTCTCCTAGATTCCACTATATGCTAGTTGCCTTCTACATGTCCTAGAAGTCAACAAATGCCAAAAATAAGTCATGGAGCACTTGCAAAACTTACTGGAAACCCATTTTAGTATGTCTTCTTTATTCCAAATCCTCCAAAGTGCATATCTATTTTTTCTAAAAAGCTACCTGTTTTATTGAGAATTAAGGAAAAAGGAAAAGCTAGACTAGGTGTAGTTGACTTGTTTTTTTCCCACATCATCCTCTCTCCTTTTATCCTAATAAAAGAATGTATGAGTTGTCTTTACATACCTCATTATCTTTCCTACTTGACTTAGCCAATTCGTGAGCATCTTGGTGGATTTGGAAATTGCTTTATGCACCTATGGGGGATTTGACTAGATTTAGTAAGCCTACTTTTTGACCTTTTCGAATGGAATACTTATGCATTATAATCCCTCATGTAATTATATATTTCAGCAGCCTATTACTTCACAAGGTTATATATTGTACACTTATTCAATACAGATTAGTGTTATGCTCCAATTTCAGTCTCCTTTGGCGTTAATTTTGTATATTTGATTAGCAATTTTGTGAGTGTAATTATTCTATCTCTTGGGTTCAATTTCCACATGGTATCAAATCATTTTTAGATATATTTATATCCTTCCATATTTATATTGTAGGTTCAACATCTTGACTAGGAGCATATTCTACTGACTGAAGGGCACAATTTCTGAGCTATGGACCAATCTCAGAAGATCATCTTGACTCCATTCAATTTATTTGAGTGGAAAGATAAGATGGAGATATTGTTGAGAGTGAAAGTTCTCTACAGGTTTAATATGGAAACTAAGGCAGAGCCCAATGCAACTGCAGAGAAAATCAAATGGCACAACAGGAGGGATGAGGCCTATGGTATTTTGTGTCTAAGTATTTCAAGAGACCTCCTTTTCCATCTTGATGGATTGACATCACCTAATGAAGTGTGGGAGAAGCTTGTAGATATTTTTTGTAAGACATATGAGATGAGAGGACATCAAATAGATAATGAGCTGATCTCCTTGAGTCCCAATAGCTTCGAATCCTTGCAAGTCTATTTTTCCAAGTTTAAAGCCCTTGTTTTGTAGCTAAAACAATGTGGGATCGAAAAGAAGGAAGATCAACTATTTTTGGCCATACTCTCGAAACTTGGCCCTAAGTATTCAGTGTTTTCTTCAACCTTCCAAGCCACTAAGTTGACATGTAAAGCCTAGAAGATGCCTAAGCTTGCAGATTTCATGGAATCCCTCACATAGGAACAAGATAAGTTGGTGATGATGGGCACCATCAAGCCTTCCAAATACCAATCTTTGGTTGCTGGAGATTCAAGGGTGGATTCAAAAATCAAGAAAAAAAGATAAAAATCCACCTGAGCAAAAGAGAGACAAGAACAAGTCTCAAGAGGAGCCCCAAGGTTCCAAGAATAACTTTCAGAAGAAGAAGAACAAATGAGAAATGAGCAAGTGCGCATACTATAGTAAGGGCTATCATCCTGAGATATATTGTATGGAGAAGCAAATTGACATGTTGACCCAACTCCTGGAGAAGAATAACATCTCCCTTCCTGATTGTTCAAAGAAGAGCAAAGGAGGATCAAATTCATAGGACAAAGAGAGAGTACATGCCTTGGTTGCTAGCACATCAAGCTCACCTAGCTTCATCATAGACTCTGGAGATTTTAGACATATGGTTTCGACAAAAGAGGCATTCTCCTCTCTTGACATGTCAAAAGGTCTATCAATAGTTTCGGGATATGAATTTCTCACTGACAGTTTGGGGAAAGGAAGGATTGATCTTGACCATGGTAAGTTCAATAATGTGTTGTATGTTCCAGGTCTTGCCTCTGATCTCTTGTTAGTGTATCAGATGACTCACACTGGGTCTCCAAAGAAGGTCATCTCCTCCCCTGATGATGCTGAAATCACTGAGATTTCAAATGGTAAAGTCATAGAAAAAGGTGTTGTTGATCACACTTCAAAGGTATACATGTTTTCCCATTTTCTACCCTACTCAAACCCCTCTGCTCTTTTGATTCATGCTAATGAGGAAAGAAAGATTTGGCAAGAAATATTTGGCCATCTTAACTACAAGTATCTTTCTGATTTGAGTGAAAAATATATGGTCATAGGGTTACCAAGGATCAAGTTTTCCAAGGGAGTCTGTCAAGGTTGTATCCTAGGAAAACACCCAAAGCACAAATATGAGAGAGCTAGTCATTAGAGAACCTCTGCACCTCTTGAGTTGATCCATAGTGACATTGCTGGTCCATTTCCTCATATGTCCATGAGTCAAGACAAATATGCACTGACCTTCGTAGATGACTTCTCTAGGTATTGTTGGGTTCACTTTGCTACTGTTACCACACGTGTGGGCTCTCCTGGGAGCTCTGTGGTTTGATCTGTCAGTTTATGGGTTGATGTGTCATCTCAATCAGTCCCCCAATTGACAAGTAGGCTCAGTTCAGCTTCAGATCTTCATTGATTGTCTCTCCATCAGCTGATTTGATCTGTCTCCTCGGGATTTGCACCCCCTGGGTTGGATCTCTTGGTTTTTGTATAAATCAAAGCACAAGAAGCCTCTTCCAAGATAGTTAGAATTGGGATTGAGTTGCTATTGCTCTTGTATTGTATTGCTTATTATTCTAGAATAAATAAGCTTTGGAGGCAAGATCTATGGTGTAATGCTCTTCATGTGTGGATGGTGATTGTCAAATGCTTATGAGGTATAATCTGTGTTATTTATCACTACTTTCGCTGGTTAATTATTGGCCTTGAAGGAGATAGCTCCCTCCTGTTAGGGTAAGAGTTTATTCTAGTTTTATTTATGCTCTTAATGCTTCTTGTTTCAGATCTATTGGATTTGTATGTATTTTAAGTTTAATTGCATGCTTTCCAATTATCTCTTCCAGCAACACCTATGTTTTAACCATCTATTTGTGCAAGGATTTCTAAGTTGCAGGTGATATCACTTGTAGAAGAGGTTGAGCTGGTTTGCATATTACTCATATTCAATATATTCTAAATGACATAGTTCCTCGGTGTTCCACCAAAGCAGACTCCAAAGCTCAACATTCCTAGGCTTCCAACACTCTTTCTCTCTCTTCCTCCTTCAAAATCTTAATTTCTCTTCAAATTGGTTACTTTTAAAGAATGTTATTGCTTAGCTATGTATCAAAAATAAAATTACATATATATCTAGTTAGTAATATCCTTTCTTAAGTTTATATCTTAGTTTCATTTTGCATATAAAGTCATATTTTAAGAGATCTAGCTGAAATTATCCTCTTTTTTGCAAGCATTTTAAAGAAAATTTGTAGCTTGATTTTAAGGTAGTTTCCTTTGTTGTACTTTAAAGTTTCATATTCTACAATAAAAGTGCACATATCATTGGATTCCCAAACATAAATCCAAGATCCTAAGGAAATCTTGCTTTCGTTGGTTCCTTTTTTTGCAAAACTAGATTACCCCAACTTAACAAATTTTTACTTAGTTTTTTTTCAGTAACTAGTGTGGTGACCAAAAACACTTTTAAAGTGTGTTTGGGAACATTTGATTTTAATTTATTTCTGTTTTTTTATCAGGTATAACAAAAAATAGAAGGAGACTCTGCCCAATTTCCGACTCTTGGACGAACCAGAGCTTCCCGGAAGCTTCTCCCACCGCTGTGTTTTAATTCTAGCTTGTTACAAGCTTATTGTAAGCATTTGGATCCCAGATAACAAGGAACAAAGTGAATCAATTTCAATTGGTTGATATTTTAAATCATTGCTAATAAAAAGAAAAGGTCCTTTCGAATAGGCTCTTTCGAGCCTATTCACCATCCCCCCTGGGGGGATTTGCGTCCGTGTCTTTCTTTTTGCTTTTCGTTCCTCTTTTTGCAATATAGCGTAGTTATAATATATAGGGTAGTATACTTTGATTTAAATCATTTCCTTATTTCATATCTGAGGTTTCAAAGTAATCTTAAGACTTACCTCGCGACTTCCCGATTGACCCGAAAGGGAAAAGAGATGCGTGGTAGGACTAATTAGAAAACTGACATTGTGTAAATTTTTTTTTCTTTTCATCAATTGTTTCATCAGCTATAATAAAATTAACCACTTGGATCAAAATAGGTTCCTAGAGGGTTTTCTTTTTAACAAGAATACCTATCTTAAAATTTACTAAAATTGACAAGACTCCGGTGTGTATGCTTTGAACTTGGCTGCGGTTCGTCCGATCAGTCAAGCTACATCAAAAGCACTTGAGTGACTAGAATAATTAGGATTCACTCTCCCAAACTAGAAAATCATCAGGTGAAAATCCAACACCTAGATCAAACCATTACGGTGGCAAAACACCCAAAGGAAGCGGGAACTCTTGAAAAGTGACCTCGGGGCACCGATCTCTGTTACACCTGTGGGTGGCTTATGAACAATAGCCTTGGAGATTCCATTCAGCCCACATGTTCCTTTCAGGTAGCCGTGACGGTTTAGTTTTGGACATGCTCCAAGTACTCTCGGGTATAATCTGGATTCACCCCCCTTTCGCCTAATTTTAATCAACTCATATTTCACATTAACTTAAAATGTACCAAGAGGCAATCGCAAAACATTCAATCCAAGCACATGCAAGTACATTGATTATATTTTGACTCCATTTTAAGGCTCTGGCTATTTTCTTGCTA